>JAJMHP010000027.1:0-187957 GCA_030583235.1 Metschnikowia lunata | reverse complement strand
GTAAACCATGACGAGTACTAGTGTGGAGACAAACGTGAATACTCTTATTCACTCAAACAAAGTTGTCTGAAGTATACAAAATCCCAGGTGAAAAGTTTTCACCCCTATATATACTCCTAGGGCGAGGCACGCCCTCTTCTATGAAGGTCAACACGATAACATCAGGACACCACGAGTCTAGAACCTCTGGCGTCTAACACACCTGCCTGCGGCTGCACGCAATTCTGCGGGTGCCCTAGATTCATCTTCTAATGATTACGATTTCAGTTATACAAGAAGGCAAGTACCAGAGTCTCCATCCTGAATTGAACTTTTCTAAATATATTTTCAAAGTTTAGAAAAATGAGCTGGAATCAGTAGATCTGTCTCTTGCACATGCGACTCAGGGCTGAACACTACAGAAGTGCAAATGATTAAGCTCATCTGGCAGCAGCCTGTGATCGACTAAGACTAAGAACATGAGGATATGAGTAATGCAACACATTTCTGCAACAGTTTTCCTGAAATCCCGAATTTCAACCTGTATTCCTGCATCTTTTCGAATAACACTCCATCTTGTTGGCTTCTTCTTTTTCTGGGCTTCTAGTTCAATTATGTGCTCTCTCGTGCTGCCCCACCAATTCCATACACCGCGATTTCTTGTACCGACTGATTGTTCTCGCTGCTCTTCCACCTGCCAACTTTTCATCCTAGAATTACACAGTGCTGCACGGCGCAATCCGCTTCTCATTACTACATACCTCCGCACTCGCTAGACTAGGAAACTTTTGCACATTTTGCTCGATTTGGACAATTAAACCGTCCGAAGCAGCCCCTGGAAAACGAAAATTGGTCTCATGTGGTGGAGGCTACCGTCAGAGCTCGTGGATGAGATTTTGCAGTATGTGAATTTTGATGGATATGTCGCTTTGTGTCAAACTAATTCTGAGGTACGCCAACTCTTGGACACTCGGCGCCGTTTCCGCTTTGTTGTAGACGCTAACTTCTATCATATTTTGCAAGCGTATGAGTGGCAAATCTCTACTTCCTTGACCAGAGCATCTTTATGGGCCTGTTCGAGTAAACTTCGTCGATTTCTACGAGAATTGGACTTGGTTTACCCCACAAATCGTCAAATGACTGCTGACGAGCACGAGGACTTGACACAGAAGCGAGGAGCAGTGATGACCCAAGCGGTACGCAAATTTGCGTCGAATCCAAACTATTTCTTGCCACTTATTATTGAGTTTAAAGCGGCAATGCTGGACCTAAGGCGCAGCGTACGCCCATTTCCTGACCATTCCGTCACTTTTTCCATTGGAAGAATCTCGTGGCTCCGGCGGCTCCTACAGGTTCAAAACTTCCTACACGCGGTCAGGTTCTTTCGCAACGCAGATCCAGAAGAAACAAGGTCTGTTGAGAAGTGCTACTTTGAGATCTCCAGGTGCTTCATTCAATTCCCAGAAATGGCACGTTATCGCGCGCTTAAGTTGAAAGTCATCCGAAAACATATTCGTTCCCACTTTCCGTCAACATCAAGCAAGCTTGTAATGAGACTGGTAGCCTCATTGCGTCATTGCCTTGGAGAAGTAATTCGGCGCACCCTCTTGATCCTTGACATGAAACACTCGCGTGCCGGTGTGGGCTACAACATTAATCGTATCTACCGAGGCGTCGGTCGCGAGTCTCCCCAACTCTATTTGGCAATTGTGGCAAAGGTTCTTGACGAAGAAATTTTTGCAAGATTTACGCTTGAAGTTGATGGTGTAACCATGGAACGTCACGATGTGGTTGTGACTCCTTTATTCGTGAGGGCCGGACCCCTCTTCATTCTGGTCAATTTTGATGCTGCCACATACTCCTTCTACGAGTTTGAAGACCTAAATCGTCTTCCGACCTCAACAATTTCTCAGTCTGCTGCTGCTATTAATGTGAGAAGCATTCTCCAGCGAAGCTTCGACACAGATGACAACTTTGTGGATCTACCCGACGCTTACATCGACCAGGATTGGGTAAACGTGCCTATTAGCGTCAGCATGATTAAGCTTCGCTTCCTCAGAACCATCCTAGTCTCTGTTTCCGAGCACAAACGTGTGAGTATTACGGACTTTCGTCCGTTACTTGGGAAAAGTGATTTTCATCTTTTCTTCTACGCGACTGCCCAGCTTATAGAACACTGCGACATTCCTACTCCACCATTCCACGAGCATACTCGCTTCGCATATGAAGACCCAATCGCAGATCTGGGCTATTCACAGGGTGATATCTTTTACAACGATTCGGGTATCTATTTTGGCGCTGTGTTGGGACATATGGAGAAAACTGCAAATGGCGACACATTCCTCGTGGTTCTTCCATTCGACAATGTCGAGACAACACTGGTACTTCCTTCAAGTTTAACCCCAATGGCATATGCTTCTTATGGTCCATCACTTTACAAATATCTCTCATGGTTATTGGCTACAGACGGCATGACCTACGCTGGGATGTACTTGTTTCCTGTAATGCATGCGTCAAGAGAAGAGCTCCGTCTTGGCTTGACACCGCTTCAAAATTAGTGAAGTCGATCTTTTTGTATCAACCATTTGCATATGCGCCATTAATAAGATAAAAAGAATAGACGGCGATGGCGCACAATGATTTTCGAGTTAAGTATTCAAGACCCGATCGTTTGCAATCATCAACTATTCCAGGATCCAGACAAAGAATTGTATATCCCTGAAATAAAGGGCTGTAAACTTTTGAGAGATTCTTAGCAAACTACTCACAATACTGACAGTCAGCTAAATGATCATTCAGGGCAATCTCGTTATGTTCTTTCAAAAGTGATGTCATCGCACTGGTCTAGACTGTTATCAGAAGCGCACGTGATGCGCTCCGCAATTCAGGATCCTTCTGCGATGATGAAAACTTAAAGTATGACGATTCTAAATCTACATA
This sequence comes from Metschnikowia lunata, assembly GCA_030583235.1. Taxonomy (NCBI): domain Eukaryota; kingdom Fungi; phylum Ascomycota; class Pichiomycetes; order Serinales; family Metschnikowiaceae; genus Metschnikowia; species Metschnikowia lunata. The sequence continues at coordinate 185,038 of JAJMHP010000027.1, read as the reverse complement.
TTGGCATATCTCCATAGAATGTTTGGTTCATCGAAAACTTTATCGAAATATGCCATCAAATCGCCCAAATTTATACGGTCTCGTTTCAAACATCATGTTATAGGAATTGACCTCGGCACAACAAACTCTGCTGTCGCATTGATGGAGGGCAAGGAAGCAAGGATTTTAGAGAACGAAGAAGGCAAGCGAACTACACCTTCTATAGTTGCCATCTCGAAAAATAATCAAACACTTGTTGGTCTTCCCGCAAAGAGACAAGCGCTAGTTAATCCTCGTAATACATTTTTTGCCACCAAAAGATTAATAGGCAGGAAGTACGATGATGCGGAAGTGCAGAGAGATATTGGTAACGTTCCGTATTCAATAACTAAACATGAAAATGGCGATGCCTGGGTGGAAACCTTCGAGCACAAGAAATTCTCTCCGTCAGAGATTGGTAGTATTATTCTACAGAAAATGAGGCAGGTGGCGCAATCACATGTGCTGGGTGATGTCAAACACGCTGTAGTAACCGTGCCAGCGTACTTTAACGATCTGCAAAGACAATCGACTAAGGACGCTGGTAAATTGGCGGGCCTTGAGGTTTTGAGAGTGATCAATGAACCAACAGCTGCTGCCTTGGCCTACGGAATAGACAAGAAAAAGTCCGATGGAACAGTTGCAGTATTCGACTTCGGAGGCGGCACATTTGATATCTCCATTCTCGATATCGACGATTGTGTCTTTGAGGTGAGAGCCACAAATGGAAATACGCATTTGGGTGGGGAAGATTTTGACATACTTCTTTTAAAGCACATAATCGACCGCTTCAAGGTAGATACAGGAGTCGACCTTCTGCAAGACCGTCTTGCGGTTCAGCGAATTCGTGAGGCAGCCGAAAAGTGCAAGATTGAATTGTCTAATGCTAAGGAGGCTGAGATCAGTCTCCCCTTTATCACAAAAGATCACCACATAAGCATGAAGTTGACGGAAGACGAGCTAGATGAAATGACACTACACTTGATCAACAAGACAATTGATCCCGTCAAGAGATGTCTCCGTGATTCCGAGCTTTCTGCTAAGGAAATCGACGAGATAATTATGGTGGGTGGAATGACGCGAATGCCAAAAATCAGAAAAACTGTTGAGCAGCTTTTCGGGAAAAAGCCCAACACGACAATCAATCCAGACGAAGCTGTTGCTTTGGGCGCTGCAATTCAAGGTGCTGTTTTATCCGGGCAATTGAAAGATGTTGTGCTTTTAGACGTCACTCCCTTAACATTGGGAATTGAGACGTATGGAGGTATCTTCAGCCCCCTCATTCCAAGGAATACAGCTGTGCCTGTGAAAAAGGAACAGGCATTTTCAACAGCGGTCGATGGACAAACAGGTGTTGAGGTTCGTGTGTATCAGGGTGAACGACCACTCGTGAAGGACAACAAGCTAATTGGTGAGTTCAAGCTTGGAAACATACCGTTTGGTCCGAAAGGCACTCCCCAGATTGTGGTGTCTTTTGACATTGATGCTGACGGTATAATTAATGTATCTGCGGCAGACAAAACGCCTTATCCTGAAGACTCGCCTAATTACGGGAAACCTAACACGGTGTCGATCCAAGTGTCCGGACAAACTGGGTTCTCTGACCTGGAAATACAGGAGATTTTAGCCAATAGTGAAGCCAACGCCAAGAAGGATGCAGAATACAAAAACTACGTGTCGCATGCCACCAATATGGACTTTCTTTGTACAGATGCAGAAAACGCAGTTGCTCAATTCGGAGAATTGATGGAAGAATCGGAGATATCCGCTATAAAATGCGTGATTGAGTCGTTGAGAGACAGAATCACAGATATTAGAGACAAGCAAGTCCTACACGACATTCTGAGGATGACTGAGGACGTGAATCATCTCCAGAGCATTTGCATGGCTAGCATACGAAAAGTTGCCCAAAAACAGCAACAGATGAAGGAAGCAAAGAAGTAGATGTGGGGTCTCTGTAAATAGCCTTAATCCCACGCCTAGTACATGATCACCGTGTGTTTGAAATTAATCTGTTTCCATTTTATCCGCCGTTTCGGCATCTTCGGACTGGACTGCCGATGGCTTCGCCTCTTCTCCCGTAGCCACATCTGAGGCCTTGACCTCCTGTTCAGCGTCGTCATTATTGTCATCTTCATCATCATCGTTTCTAGCATTCGACGTGGAATCAAGTTTATCCAACCAGCGCTGCACATCTTCATCCTCATAGATGACGAATTCTTGGTCTTTGCCAACAATACTTACGGAGGTATTACGCAAGGTCAACTCCATGTCTTGGGACAACGTATCCCTCAATGCGTTCAAGCCGTGCACAACAAGACCCTCTATATCTTCGCATTTGCGAATTATATCCAAATTGCGCTCCAAATATGTCCTCGCCGCTTGCGATCTAGCGCCAATGGCTGCACCGTAATATTCTAAAACAGATCCCGATGGTTGGAATTCGTATAAATGGGCACCAGTCTCGTCCCAGCCAGAGACGAGCAATCCAACTCCGTACGGCCTAGACCCGTACAGTTGTGTGTTTTCCTGAGCCTTATCGGCAATGGACAATGCCGCTTTGCTTGTTGACAAGGGTCTGTTGAAAACAAGTTTTGAGTTCATGGCGAGCTTTCTCAAATAGTTGGATAGCACACGCGCATCTGGGGCCAAACCGGCCAAAGCAATACCCATGTGATCGTCAACCTTTATGATCTTTTTTTGGTAGCTTCCAAGGTCCTCTGCATTTCTCTTCAAGGCAACTAAGACGACATGATTCGCGGAGGCGATCCCGACTGCGGCACTCCCTTGTTTGATGGCCTCCAAAGCATATTCAACCTGGAAAAGACGGCCAGTGGGAGAATAAGTAACAGAGTCGTTATCGTAGTTGTTTCTGAACATTTGCGGGCGTTGTGGTGGAGATTGGCCTTACTAGATAGACTTGCCACTGGTTATAGTAAAGTGTTGGGAGGAGGAGCTTGAGAGGCTGCCAACATTCAACCCACCGCGCAGTCGGAGTACTCTTGCACCCGTGCACCGCATTACTAGGAATCGCTAAGAACGATTGATTATAGATGGGTTCATGAACCACCACTGAATTATTAGTATTGAATTGTCAAGATGAGTCTTGCACGAACAGCACAAGGGTGCCGGCTTTCGGGTAAACTGCGTCCTTGGAGCCGGTTTTACAGCGTCAGATTCAGTGAGAATTTCGACGGGCAGAATCCGCCGCCCACGAAACCAAAGCTCAGCGAGTTTAAAAACCCTCTCCTACACACCTTTTTATTGGCATCTGCAACGTACATGGCACTCCAGGCCCTTTGGTCTGCGCTAGAGTATGAACATGTGGAGTCGGAACTCTTGCAAAGATCAAAGCTTCTTGAGGAAGATATGCAACGAGCCTTAAACGAAGCCAGAAAAGAAATGGAGGCTGCGAGCAAGAAGAACCGGTTTCTGATACTTCAATTCTGGAAAAGCTAGCCCTCGTTCTTGCGGAACTTACTCCATTTGGCAAAATTGGCACCACTAAGAATCGACGCGTCCCTGGTGAGACCCCCGTTGCGCCCATTGCTGATGTTGTAAATCGACTCATTGTCGTCAAGCACTTCGTCCGTCTTCAATTTATTGATCAATTTAACCGCAGACTCGTACTTGAGCCTGTCAAAGCGTCGCATGCGGAAGGTAGGGTTTTTGATGAACTCTTCGTGGTCATCAAGCAACAATAAATCAATACTCTGTCTGAGCTCAGCGAATGTAGACTGTAACGCAACAGATCCTCCTTCTTCTTCGGAGGGACCCTGGGACCCTACCAAATTTTGCATAGATTTCTCAAGGTGCTTAACATCCAAATCGAAATTTGCTATGGCCGTTTTGTTGTACAGCTGCGCATCATTGAGTAAGTTCAAGAAATACTCGGAAATGAAGTCATAGCTTCTGAAGAGACCGAGCGTGCGGAATGATGACGGCAAGTTGGAAAAGATAGAATTGAATAAGTTCTCCAAAAACAAGGAAAAGTCAAGGATGAAGAAGTTAGGATCATGGTTCTCTTGCGATGGTAGCCAGTTGTCATATTCGACCATATCAAGAAGTTCGCTTACTTTCTGGTCCACCATCTTGAAAATCGCATTTTCAGAAAACTTTCTTACCCTGGCAAACAATTCAATGGCCTTAAGCTTGAAGGTGGAATTGGTGTCAATATTGATGATACCAATGCCGTTATGTGCCCGCAACCTCCGGTCAATTACTTTGCCGATCTCGTATAAGCTGAACAAATAGTACTCCAAGTTTGTATAAGTTTGGGCGATAATCTCCTTGTTATTCTGGTTCTTCTCGATAAAGGTCTTGATGTCGCTACAAATACCGACACCAGGCTCATCGCCAAGAACTCTCTCAAAAATCTCATTAACAATAATATGATTGAGTTCGGGAAAGTCGGAGTTGTAGTGCTTAGTAGTGAAGTCAAGAACATCCTGGAGAAGCGTCCGCATTCCCAAGCAATAATGAACGTAGTCTTCACTGAAGGGGAAGGAAATGGGCACTTTTTTGAAGTTACGCGGAGCAAAACTGGCGTCTTTCTTATACCAACAGATCTTCATGACATTGTCGTAGTCTTCCTTCTCAGTGACCACAAGCGGCATGAAGTGGTCCGATTGCATCGACTCGTTGAACTCAATGCGGAAGTGCTGGATCAATATTGGCCCAAAGTACTGCTTGAAGATGATCATCAAAATCTCATAGAGCTCAGTGGTGCGGTACTGGCTGTTTTCCATCACTTGGAGGAAGCTGCCTAGCACATCTTTATAGTCAGCCAAGTCATTCAAATCCTCTAGGCCCCATTTGCGGCGTTCAAGGTGCTGCAAGAGAACAGGCTTGAGTTTGATGGAAAAAGATTCCCACAACTCATCCGCAGTGTCATTCGAACGGAGCTCAAATTTAGTCTTCGTGTTGAGCTGTTTGTCAACAGTGAAAAAAGCGGCAATTTTTTGAAGGTAAGCTTCGAGCGCATCAGTGCTATTGAAAGAAACGGCCAGTTCCTGCTGAAAGGCCAGATTCTCCTTTGCATTCAGCGAGAGTGTTATTGGATAAATGATTCGCTGGTACTTTTTCATCCACTCCTTATGGTAAGCAGCACAGAGACTGGGGAGCTCGCCAAGAGACTGGTAGACCAAGATACAGTCGTAAATCGGACCCAAATTGATTGCAAGCTCGGGCAGATCGAAGATGCTCATGTTCAATGCGGGGTCTCTCATGGAAAGCTCAACTGCTGAGTTGAGGCGGTGAGGTAATAACGCGACAGAGTTTCGGTCGGCCCGCACGGCTTCCCAGTTCAGATTGAGTGCCTCGAGGTTAGCAAAAACCGCATCGCTGATGGGCTCGATTTTACGCTCGATTTGTGTCGAGAGCCATTTGCATGCGGTGTCAAAAGACTCGTCCTTGATCATGGAAGTCAAGTGGGGGATCAGGTCGTGAATCTTTACGGAGAACGAAAAGTCCTTTACCTTGGGCAAGTGTATCGATGTGAGCTCCTCAATGAGCTTAAGCGCACTGAAATATCGGTGCTGTTTGATCCAGTCGTGGATTTTATTCGTGATCTCGAGCACTTGAATACAGATATTCAATACAATAATTGTGTCGTTAATTTTGTTGGAGGTCTCGCGGGTTTTGATAAGAGTCTTTTTTTTAGCAATGAGCTCAAATACACTTCTGTTAAGAAAGTCGTTGACCTGCTTCAAGTTTCCTCGGAGCCCGTCCGATTGTTCACTCACTTGGTCGATGCTGTCTATGCAAGCGTTAATATCATTGGCCGAGCTAAGAGACATCTCACTCAATTCTGTATCTTTGCCCTTAACGATATTGTTGAGTTTTGTGATGAAATCCGCAAGGGCGTTGGCCCGCAACGCATCCGTAATAATGGGCGCCAAACTATCCAAATAGTCCTCGGAGCTGAGAGACGTCTGGAACGCATCTGCGTCTCGGATTAGAAGGTTTTCGAGCTGTAGCGAGTCAAAACTGCTAGATTCAGCGTTGGAGCCACTAGCAGTACCATTCACCTGGGTTGGAGCCATTTTTAGGTCACGGAATGAATGTATCACCTTTTGTTGTACCGTATTACAGTGATGTATTTTTGACCTGGCAGGCTAAGAGGTTTGATCTTATGTTGGGATCTGCACCTTGGTGCGGAAGCTGTTGCTAGGCGCAGGTCGGTAGCACGCTGGTGTGGGACCGTTGGCGGGTCCAGAAAGGCCATTAGTTAAAGCGACTGCTGAAATGGAGAAGAAGTGGGGAAGGCCAAAAAGTACTGAAACCCTTTTGATCAAAGTCCATAAGATTGTTTTTGTCATCCCAACTCTGTTAGACTGTTTCGTTGCCTTTCTTGTAGCTCTCTCTGAAGACATTATTTGGCCAGTCATCCTTCTCACGCTGCTGCAGGCTTCTGCGGTGCGGGAATTGGCTGCAACAGAAGAGGCTAAAAACAAAATCACATATGGGTGTGTGAGCAATCAATACTCCTAATGTGCAAAGCTTCTCGGATTTGAGCTTGAGCTATTACTGAAATTGGTACACTTGGATTTTGATGAGAATTCCCACTGTATAGCCAGAAAATCTCAATCACGTAGAACACTCACCTCGCGCATTAAGCCGATGGTGTTGCCCGCTTTGGAACATTTCACTCAAAGGATATATTAGAGAGGTTTGGGCAATTTGATATCAATAATGTTTCTCTGTAAGCATCATTAAGATATGTTAACAAGCATTTCGTCAGGTGCTTCCCAAAAGAAGGATCTTTCTCAAAAACTAAGTATACCTACACTCAGCAGTGCTCACACACGCAACCAGTTGAGTATGGCCGATTAATGACGCACTTGAATTACTCTCTCTTCTGATGCTCCTTTCAACCGGAAATCTAAATTTTACAAAAATCTTACAGCTTTAGGTCTCATTAATCTTCCCACTTGTCATTAGAAAAACTCTAAATATACCCCAATGCCTCTCCAGTACCCATTTGTCCACTAAGAACTTTATTCTTCCAACATTGCTGGCACATGGAAGACTATCAAGTTAATGCACTTAGAATGGTTGATAGCGTCCTTAATTCGGTTACCATCTCTGATCCAATTCCGGGTTACCCTATAGTAAGGATTACAATATTAGAGAAAGTTTCTTCGAAACACATAATTGGATCCCCTTGCTTCGTAATAAGAAATGGTAACTGATACAGTAACGCGCACATGGCGTGCAACCGAGCCGCGACTGCAATTGCTGGGTCCTACCCCATAACTACGATCTTTTCCGTTCTTAGTCACTTTTTGGATTTACTACCGTGCTTTGTATGATGAAGTCCAACAACGTTTTGCTACTTGGGCCCCCACATACCGGGAAGATCAGGATTGCGCAACATATATCAAAAGATTTGGATACCAGCACTGTTCAGCTGAATTCCCACAGTGGGCTCATTTATAACTTCGATCTCAACACAAAATACTTCTCTTTGAATGCAAACTTGCTTATTGAAGAGTACCCGGACTCACGAGACTCTCAGATGTCTTCAGTATCTCTGCTACAGTTGTTCTTGCAAGAATTCAAGTCACCTGAATTCACCGAACTTCGTGAAGCCCTTGATGGGTTGATTTTCACCTTAGATGTCTCAACTGGTGAGGAAACAATTGCTCTGCTCCTCAATCTCTTTGCTCAAATCAAAGACTCGATGGAAGAAAACGATGTCTTTCTAGTAGTGGTGACATTTGGTCTACCAGAACAGAAGCTGAAAGTGGAAAGTATTGAAGATGAAGTAATATCCCATGGGTTTGAGTTTGTCAATTTCTTCGAGGAGGGGAAGAATGAGTATATGGAAAAGATTGGAAAGGATAGGTTGGTGGAGATTCTAGAAACGCACGACTGGTCCCAGACAGAGAAGCCTATTGATGAAGAAACATACACAAGGCATAAAAAAGAAAAAATAGCATCTATGACGGAATCACTTCTTCTGGGTGACAATACTCAATCCACAGATGAGAGTCTGGCAAAGGTTGACCTCGACGTATTGCTCTCTAAACTCAAATCTGACAAGTTAAGGTCCGAAGGAATGACGGAAGAGCAAAAAAAGAGCTTTGTTGACGACTTGGTGGACAACTACATGGAGTATTTCTAATGCTGTCGTCCTCCATGCGAGACGAAAAAAACGTAGGTTTCCATTCAATTACGCCCTAAATTGTTTCAGCAGTGCGCTCTATCCGTCGTTTCAAATAAAATATGGGTAAAACCTAGCCAGAAAGGACGTCATCAAAGTTTTGCTCTGTTGTCAGTCGCATACTCCACACTATACCCTGGATCAAAGTAGCATTCTTGACAGTCCTCGTCGGGGACACCGTTCTCATGGATAAACACGGCAAAATCAATGTGGGTGGTGTCTTCATCGATCACAACCATTGGTGCATGCCAGATGCCGGCTCCATACGTCACAGACTGGTTCCCCTTGCAGATGAATGCCCTCAAGGATGAATCTTTCGGAAGTTTTTGGAGTGACATCTCGTCAGTCTGCGCTACAATTACCATATAAGATCTTTTACTAGAATCCTGACCCATGGGTATAAAAGTCTGAGTTGAAAATGGGTGTCGTTCTAGCACTTTAGTCGTGTACGATTTTGTCATGTTGTTTTTCATCAGAATGAGATGTTTCGGAGCGGAACATCGAAAAATGTTCCATCTTGCTGACGCATGTTTACCACTTGGACGGATTTCGGAGTTGTTGACGATGGGCGCAACATTGTGGATTTTCACTGCCGTGCCGTAATTCGCAGCGGACGATTGAACATTTCTTATCTGGTGTTGTGCGCTCATGACTCCTCCGAACGGGGCAAAGGCCTCTGGTGTGAGAGGCTCAGCAATGATTGGAGGAAAATTAATTGTGGAAAAGGTATGAAGAACCATTGAGCAATAATCGATCCGGTATCTTTTGAATTGATGGAGAAATCGTATATTTCAACCAAAAATCTTTTTGGGAAGATGAGAGTGCGAGCAGCTAGGCCCGATAGTGCTGATAGCGTGGATGAGAGGCTTTATTTTTACCGATACAGGACCTCGTGATATCGTGGTGCGAATAATCAATGTACGGGTTATGCTGAACGAATATGTAGAATACACTGGACAGTTTAAACTGGACAAGTCTCCTCAGATTAAATGGAAGGGTTTTCTGCATTCTCTTTCTTGAAACCTAATTACCAACAGGTTTCATTTTTCTTTCTATTCCGTTTTTTGGACAGTGCAGCTTTTAGCATAGACGGTCCTGCAGGAATCTGGCTGGCAAAAATTTGCTTAGCTAGGAAGTTCGGTTTCCCGGCCACGCTTGATCCACGCTTCATAATATCTAGTTCAACATGATACCGCAACGTGAAAAATTACAAGCAAATGAAAGTATAACAATAAACAACAAATTACTTCCAAAAGGCTAGGGCACTTCCAGAAGTTCTTCGTATGTTAATTTTTGTGGCCAAAGGGGCAGGTAGGTGTCACGTGAACGAGGGCTGGCCAAAGGATGGAAAAAAAATTCCTCTCTCTACACAAAAGTAACTCAAAAAGCTTAGAAAAGCTCTAAGATCTTCCATAATCTCTGCTTCCCAAAGCATTTTGCGTTACGCAACCCCAATTTCAAAGCAGAACGGTCACGGCCAGACGCTTGACTATAAGCAAATAAGCGAAAGCACGTAAACATACCTTCGCCATATCCCTTCCAAGCAAAGAATCTAGTTTGTTTGAGAACAGCACAACCAAGAACGACAAATATCATCAAAGCCCCCTTCAAACCGGATATCAACACTTCGCTGAAATTACTGTTGCCGCAAATTCCTGCACACATGCCTCCGCATCAGCATATTTCTGGTCAGGTGTTTGCCTTCCCAACCCTAATAGCCCTCACGTGCACTTTCGACATAATGTCTAAACAAAACAAACCTAGCTTGGAACGTGTTTCGTCTCGTGAAAGTCTAGATGAAGATGACTTGGCAACGGTGGTGCCTCCAGATGAGCCCTCATTCATGATGTACATGCCGCAGGAGGGGTCTTTTGCTAGTGACTCCACCACTCTTTTTGAAGGTGCCCCAGGACTGTCTTCACAGATGACCCGTCAACACAAACCAAGGCAGTCTAGTATCACCAGTACGGCATTTAATGCATCGCTCAAGCAAATGCATTTCAATAACAATAGGGTCGCGTTGGACCGGGCCATCAACAACACCATTGAGATTTTGACTAATCTTACCGAGGAGAATAAGTTGCGCCCTGTATTCTTCCCCACAGAGAGCTCTGATACTGAGAACCTATTGCTCAACTCGCCTCGAGCTCATCTAGCTCTTGTGCGTAGCAACACTGATTTAGAGTCGAAAACTCTTGCAAAGGCTCATGTTGACATCACTCCACCGGACGATGCTCTTTCCGTGGAACCCACAGACTTCAAGGTACTCAAACTCAACTTGAAAATGGGCCACAACCTGAATGTATTGACGCACATGGACAAGAAGTCAATCTCGTCACTTTTTGAGCAAAAGTTGGTACAGCAAGTGAAGTATCTCCTTAATCTTAAAGATCGTGTAGATGATACCTCATCCAAGGTGTTTGTCACAGGGGATCTCAATGCCGGAAAGTCCACATTCTGTAATGCCTTGTTGCGGCGAAAAGTTTTGCCCGAGGACCAGCAACCATGCACGTCAATCTTCTGTGAGGTTATTGATGCAAAAACGGAAAACAAAGGGATTGAAGAGGTGCATGCTGTGCCCCTTGGTATCACCTACGACAAGAGAAATGAGGCCACGTATATCAAGCACCCGATTGGCCACTTGGAAGAGTTAGTTTATGAGTGTGACAAGTACAGTCTTCTTAAAGTCTACGTTCTTGATTATCGTGCCGCAGAGCGCAGCTTATTAGGGAATGGAGTCATTGATATCAAGTTGATCGACGCTCCGGGACTCAATATGGACTCATATCAGACTACGCAGGTTTTCTCTCGCCAAGAGGAAATCGACTTGGTTGTCTTTGTGGTGAATGCCGAAAACCACTTCACGCTCTCTGCTAAAGAGTTCATTGCCGCAGCTGCTGCTGAGAAAAGGTATGTCTTCATTGTGGTAAACCGCTTTGACAACATCAAGAATAAACAAAAGTGTATGGACAAGATTCTAGACCAAGTCAAAAGCTTGTCGCCAGACACGTACAAGAACGCTAAAGATTTCGTTCATTTCGTGAGTTCGGATGCTGTTTTTGGCGGTGGTGATGGAGATCCCGATGGTAACCCAGACGATGACCCAGCAGACTTTGCCGATCCAAACTTTGACAATTTGGAAGCCTCTTTGCGAAAGTTTATTCTTGACAAGAGATCCATCTCGAAGCTACTACCGGCGAAGAACTACCTTGTAAATCTCTTGAGTGATCTTCAAACACTCTCAGAAATAAACCGGAAAATTTATCTCAATGAGCGTGAGCGCATGATGGGGGTGCTTAAACTGACGATTGGTCCAAAATACGATACCATGGTCAAAGAATGTCTTCTGGGCAATGACAAAATCAATCGTATTGTTGAGAGAACGTGTACGGAGGCTTACGACGCTACTAGAGAAGAGATTTTGCAAACAGTGGAAAATTTTGGCTCTTCGCAGATCGTCCCCTACCAGGGGCTACAATACATTTATGAATACGCCAAAAACACCCAGAAAAAAATGATCGACACAATCGTTTCCTCGGTGCAGATGAGTGAAGCAAGTGCAAAGAATTTGACAGGTTCTGCAGTGCAAGAGATCATTGATTTTGGGAAGCAAACTTTGGGTAATGAATTCTTAACTGACAAAGAGTTTAAGCCTGATTTAATGTTCACTCGGAAGCGGGACATCATCAAAAGAAGCTTGAATGACCTGATTGAAGTCTCTGACTTTTTCGACCCATCTTTCGAGTCAATAATGATGTGGCTTGGTGTACCCGAGGCTTTCGTCCTGACCACAAGAGAACAAATCAGCTATTATTCCCCGGCTGTTCTTATTGGCACGATTCCCAAATCGGTGTCGTCAATCAAGAAAACACTACCTACCCAGCTTACCCTCCACACGCTTTATTCCTCTACCAAGCTTCTCACTACTGGAGCTTTGATAAGGAAGGCATACACATTCTCGTACATGCTCAAACCATCAATCATCAAGCGCGCCATACTTCCTGTCGTCCTTGGTGTTGGCGGTTTTGCAGTCTTCTACCTCATCAATGATATTCCGAATGCTTTCCCAAGGAAACAGGCTAGGAAGCTCAAGAAGCAAGTCATGGAAATGGACTATGCCCACATCAATGCTGACCGCGTTTCAAAAGAGTGCAGACAGGTTCTTAACTTCCCTTCGAGACAGGTGATGAATAGCTTTCAGACAAGCATTGACAAGCGAAATAGCGAGAAGGAAAAACTCGAGTCGGATATAAGATCTGCGCAAATCAGCCTGGGCTACTTCACTACTTTGTTGGATCAAATAAGACACCAAAGGACATGCGTAGAAGAAATCGATTTGGAGAGTGTTTACACTGTGGACTAGGGTGGATCTGCGCCGTTATTATGGCAACCTCATTTATGTTAATACAATACTTACTTGTTCATACAATTAGAAGACAGAGTCTTTAATTTTCTAGGTTTGCCTTCTTTGGTACATCATCCAGCCTGTGAACGCAGCTGTGAAAATACAGATCACGCTGCTAATTTCAAATGCCCCCCTGTAACACGTATTGCCCAAGTGGCACACCCCATTTTCGTCCAGGTGGCTATCATAAATATATCCAAAGTACTTCTCCAAAGTGAAGAGGAGAATGAGGGGCCCTGAGCACACCAAGCCCCATGCTGTTGTGAATGAACTGGTTCCAACTTCATCCGCGATAATGGCAGGGTATGAGCCATTGAGAATTCCGTAAGCGGCTCCGACACAAAGGGAGATGAAGGTGATTCCATGTATTGTGTTAGACAGCACTAGGAACAACTGGCCAATGAATGTCGAAAGAATTGTGCCTATGATTACCCATTGCCTTTGAGCTCTCCAATTTTTGTGAATGTAATCCGAGACAAGCCCCGAGACCACCCTGCCCCCAAAGGATGCTAATGAAATTGTAGACACCTGGATTGCTTGCATCCCAGAAGCGGAGCCTTCTCGCTCACCGTACGTATACTGGGCATGTACGATAAACCCAACCGTATATATGTACATTTGGCAGATACCACTGCACAATGACACAATGAGAAAGTGTGATAGATATGACTTGTTGCAAAGAAGAGACTTCACAGTGACGGGCGCTTCTTTATTCCGTATTTTCTTTCGCAACTCTGTCGCAATCTCGCCATTTCTTGAAGAAGGAACGCCCATCACGACATCATTTACGCTTGAGGCTTCACTTGTGAGTGCACTCAGATTGGGAAACGAGCCAGCAGAATGCTGGTGCGTAAGATTGGTCTGTGATCTGAGCTGATTGACTAGCGGAGCGAGGTCAGTGGATGACAGAGCATATGAATTACCAGAGTTTCTTCTGCCCAATCCCCAAAATGAGAAGGAGCCCTTTAAATAATCCGCTCTCTTGGAGTTCGAGTGTACGGCCAAAGTATCGTCAATTTGTGGTGATGGGTCTGTGTATACATGGACGAACCATGAGCCCATAAACGCAACGCTGCCACAAAGATATGCAAGAAGCGCAAGCAAGCCGCCAGCGTCGTCACTGAATATTTTAGCCGCTACTAATGAAAAAAGCGTGGCTGCAAGACCATAAGCACCCACAGGAATGGCACCAGCAGATCCCCTGTGGTTGGGAAAATTGGCTTGAGCAGCCTTCAAGCAGGAGAAAAAGCTGGTGACTGAGCCAAACCCAACGAGAACCATCAGGACGCAAATAAAAGACAAGCTTGAGATTGCATGGATGTAAACCTTGTTCAATGCATAGTACCCCGAGAATATGCAGATGGAGCCAAGGAGGATCGATATTTGAGGGCCGGCCCAATCGATCAAAAGCCCAGCAGGCAAACCACCCAAGCCCGAGCCCAAATTTACAGCCACTGAGATTGTTGCAGCATCAGACGCCGAAAGCCCAACTCGTTGCACCAATTGTGGGGAATATACCCCGTACAAATATGGGGTGCCTGCAACCAACGAGACAAATAGGGACGCGAAAAGTGCCACTAGCCTGCCATACTTATGGTCGGTCGCCATTGGCTAGTAAACGAGAGAATTGTATATTAGATGGCTATGTTAAGCTATATCAGAGTCTACTCTCCATGTAGGTCTGTTATGGGTTTCCGTGTACGGTAAATAGTGTTCTAAGGAAGAAGGTTGTTCCAACGTATTTATGATTTGCGTACCAGATCGCGCATTATCGTTGACCTAGATCTGAACATGCACTCCCGATAAGACACTGGGGGACGGAATTGGAACATTGGATTTAATGAATTCGAATATTTTGATAGTTCGTAGGAGGAAGTGAAATGTTTCGTTATTTGTGAGCCCTTGAGTTCAAAATATGTGAAATTCCTTTTTTTTTGTTTGTCTTCCCCTTCTTGAAAGTTTTTTCTTGCTTCACTGCCCTCAATATTTAACTTTCAAAATAATAAGCTCGTTGAAATTTTTTCCTTGAGTTCTCGTTGTCTTGATTGGGAAGATCTGAATAAAATATTGTTGAAAAATGGAGGAAGCTTGCCCACCCAAAAATTGGGGTGAGATGCTGGAAGAATTCTAAATAGTGATTGACAATGCTTTCAGTCTTATATACGGATGATTTAAAAAGTTTTATATTAAATGAAGAATAATAGTTGAGAGGTTTGGCAAATTGAGGAAATCATTTGTAAAACAAAAGGAAAGACGTTCAAAAATCCTCTCTCGTAGTGCGTGCGATACTCATAAATTTCACCAGCATGCTAGGAAAAGCCTCGCGACATTTTCAATCCCAACCCAATAAAGTGACACCAACTACTTCATTTCCATTATGCTGGAATCACACCTTCCGAGTCTTAGTAATGCAGAATTCTTAAAGAAGTTGGGCGAGTACTTGCAGGCAGGCCAGGGATCAGCATCCGTCAGTGTGACACACAAGAGACTTCTGCCTTCGGGCTCGACATCAGCAAGCGAATTGTCTTCGAACGTCGTTGAGCATCCGCCAGAGTTTGGAAATAATACCCAAGAATATCCCGTGCTTATAAGGGCAAAGTACGGCAAGGATCAGAAGCTAACGACGGCAGTGCAGCCTGAGAAATTAAGTGGGTTCTGGGCAGATTATTCGCAGGTGCTTAAGTCTGGGTTTACCAGCTTACAGAAGCTGAGAAACAAGGGAAACAAGTAAAAAAACACACTCTCAACAAGAAAGGACGAACATCGCATAACCCACATCTTTATCTAAGACTTTTGGACCATGAGAAGCCCACTTGGATAAATGAAGGGCACGTCTTCAATTGGTGTTTGCATATTATAATCGTTGAGTGTCGGTCGCGGAGGTATGGTAGACGTGAGGTTGAAATCGAAAGGCATTTTGAAATTCCCGAACATGCGTTGGGCATCAGCTTCGCTCATTGTCGTTTCGTACGTGTCTTCAAGCATATCCTTGTTATGCAAGGCAACAAACATGAACACATCCTCGATAGGGCTGTCTTTAGGAAAATGTATGGTATCTCTCTTTCCGTTCTCAAACTTGATAGCAATGCGCAGAGTGTTGTGGACTTCTTTATTTAATCTTAGCTGCTTGAAGTAAGGTTGTCTCCACTTCAAGTACTTCCCAGCAAGTTTTTGCTTGGCTTGCTGCTCTTTTTTCTGTTTATCTCTCAAAAGGGAACGCTGGTAATCAGCATCTTGTCTACGACGCATCAGGTCGGCAAGATACCTTTGCCGAAGCTCTGCACGAATTATCGCCAAATCAGGCTCATACTTGCGCATGCGCTTAAGGAATTTGCTGTGGATCAATGCTTCTGGATCCTGAGATTCGCGTAGACCACCCTGCACTTTCAGAATTAGCGAGATTCGGGGACTGCTCTTTTTGGGACCTTCGGGTGTCATGCTCGTCGTTCTGGCGAGACAAAGAAGCCCAATCATTGGGAATTTTGTGATGTTCAAACTGTTGGCTAGCTGATATGCCTCGGGATCCGTCACATCGCCACCCCATATAAGAGTATTCTCGTTGCTTTTAAAAATAGAAGTGAATCTTGGATTTGTCACAACCTTGGTAAAAAGAGACTGCGAACCCTCACTCATGGAGTTGGTCAAATATACGAACAAGAACTTACCCCTGGTGGAGGCCATAAACAACGCTTGCGTGTAGCTTCCTTGGAAAAATGGCGGCAAGTACTCGATTGCACTATCGGAATGGTACAGGGAGAATTGTTGCAGAGGTAGCAACGAGTCTTCCAAACCTCTAACAAAATGTTCGGCTCTCGCAATCGGGTCATTCATCAAGGCATTATTGACTGTTGTGCCGGAGTTCAGTGACGACCTGTCCTTGGGTTTGTCTAAAAAGTAAACAAGTTTCAAAAATTTGTATAGAATGGAAAGCACCGCATATACTAGGAAAGTTATCGGCTTTGTGAACACCTTTCCGAGAAACGTCTCCACAGTGGCCAAAAGATTGCGTGAAGGTGTAGATTCTTGTGTTTGCAGTTGTGGGAATTGCCCAGGCATAGCAGGGGGAGCAGTCGTTGGTACTCTTTGCCAGCCCCTAGACCGCCAAGCCGATCTAAGCCAATCCATATTCGTGGTAAAAGTAGCAGTTGATTCTAAACTACCTAAAGAGTAACCTACGGGGAATGATTAATTGAGGTCTCCAAATCACGTGACAAGATTATTCCAGGGCAAGGCCCTTGCTGTAACAGGATAAATTCGATACAAAATTAAAATAAGCTACACGAAAATTTCAATAATTCACACCTGAGAATTCATAGCAGGATTATACATCTTTTATTCCTTTCTTTTTTGATTATTTTTTCCCCAGTTAAAGCTTTTTTTGAGGCATGTCTTCTAGGGTTTGACCATAATTCGCAATTCAGTGCCAAGTGAAGATATGGAGATCAAAGCTCCTCAATAGACCCAACACATTTCAGAGAAATTTCCATTATCAACGTAGTTCCAGACTATTTGTTTGACTAAAAGAATGTGTTTACGTGATTTGTGATGAGTTCTTGATTACAAAACTCTCCACATCTCCATGAGGCACACAATTGCTTGCTGATTCAATCGGGGCTTATTTATTCAAACTGAAATGAGTATGACACTTCTCAGCACACCCTAAAGGTAGTCCAAAAACAGGGTTGACTGGAGTCGTGTAGGAGGCACCATCATCAGCATCACTGACCGAGAAATCAAATGCACTTTTAGACTCACATTCGTAAATATGTTCCGCAATACTCAACCCACAAAGAGTATAGTTTGTATGGTAGAAGTCGGGATGCTTCCCTGGCTTATCTTTCAATCCTCCAATATGTGTATCTTGACAGCAGTTAAGAATATAAGAGCGGAGGCTAGGTCGATCAAACAACAGATATCTAGATGAGTAAGCTTCAACCATAGAAAAGCACGCTCCTATCCAAAAGCTATAGCAGGCATCAACTAACTTGTTTGACCTCCCCAGAAAACCTCCTTCTAGGTTATACTGACGAGCTGAAAGCCAGTAGATTAGACCTTCGAGATTCGCTGCCTTAAGACCATTTCCTGGTAAAAGAAAAAGAGAAGCCACAGAACAAAAAGTGTAACCTCCGTGTGCCTCGGCATTGGGAACACCCGCAAAACCGCCTTCGTACGTTTGGCACAGAAGAATCCATTCCTGGGTGTTTTTGAAGAGTGATTCATCGGCGATATTGAGAAGGGATGCCACTATAAGCACACAATAGGTGGACCGGGTGTCTCTTTCACCACCGTAATGCATTGCAAAAGACCCATTGTCATCTTTTAGCGAGACAAACCACTTCTGTAAGTTCGCTCTGATGAAAGATAACAAAGCGTAGTCCTCAACGAGACATAGTGCCAACACAGCTGCATAAGTTGAGGCCACATGACCAATGAGATCATTCGGACCACCAGCAATACCCCCTCGACCATCTTCGATAATCAAAGATGATATTTTAGCAGAAATTAGTTTCTTGTTCTCGTCACTTGGTGGGGTCCCGCTCAATACGACGTGGGCGTTTACTAGCCAGTAGATCATCCAAGAATGATTCGAGTCTAGCGCATAAAACGGAGGCGGTAGTGGAGTCAGCAAGGAGTTTTCGATATAATTTAGATGGCGCTCAACATCAAGAACGTTATCGTGTACTATATCATTGTCTTTTTCCATAAGAACTTCTTCGTATATCTCTTTGATTGCACGCTCCACCTCTTTTTGGACAGCGGTCGTATCACATTCATAGGTGTCATCAGCAATAGGCAAAGCACTTAGCATTTTTTCGAGACCAGCTGAGATATCTGGTTTGAAAAGGCTATCGAAGCTCGATGCAGACAAAACTTTATTATGTCCAAGCATATTGAGAAGAAACAGCAACTTCTTTATATCATTACCCATGGCGTTTGGATGAGATACCCGATTCGTGAGCCACAATACAAGCGGCCTGGCATATAGTCGTATGCACTACGAACAGAGGCGATATGTCACCAACAAGAAGTTTGGCCAGTGGATCTTAACCTTCCTACGTATCATAGCCTTCTCAGATGCAAGTGACAATGAATTGAATCAAAAATAAAAGATTGTGAGAAAAATAGCTTTACATGTTGCTCACGACGGCTCGCCTGAAATCAAGTTGTAAATGCATAAAGGTGTGAAGTAGAGAGACCACGCTAATGGATCAAGTTGCTAACTATATAGTTTAGAATGCTCTCATAGCAGAAGATAAATTGGTCCAAGTTTTGTACCATGGAAATTCGCTGCTGCCTTTGAAACTGTACAGACTTGTACACCAAGTCGTCGTCACCCCATGGGTCATAGTGCTTGTCTTCTTTGTTTGGATTCTCAAAACTATCCAACACCATGTCCATTGCTATAAAGCACCCAGTTCGGCCACAACCTGCGGAGCAATGAACCAATAAATCCCACGTCTGTGTGGTCTTGACCGATGAAGGCTTCTCGCCGCCCATCAAAGCCAATTTATCGTTCTTAGTTTGCATCAAGTCGAACACCGATGTCAACTCGTCTGGCGTGCCGAAATCGGGCCATTTCTCGTACGCGAAATGGTAAACAGTTCGACTCTCGTCATGTTTGGTGAGTTGGATTTCCCTCAACGTAAAGCTTTCACGCTTGTCTGTTTTCGCAATCTTAATCGATAGTTTACTTTTCTCCAAAACCTGGTCATGGTCGTAGTATGGACGCTCCCCAAAGACAGGCGCTGTTGCAAGACAAATAATTGACTTCACGCCATTGTACCAGACAGTGCTCCAGAAGTCATCTTTCGTAGCTGCCAATGGGTTCTGCGTAGCAATGTATTTGCGTTGTGAGAGTTTCTTGTATGCAATGTAGTTTGCGTTAAAATAATCGTCGTTTAGTTCCTTCCTGTGCGTGCAAGAAGGAGACGAAACCAAATGTACCCTCGAGTGCTCATAAGGCCATATGTTATTGTACCGGTTTTTATAGCCGCACTCGACACCTTTGGGAATTGTGTAATTGATCTTGTCGCAGCATGGGCACAACGCCTTTGGTGTCCCGTAGCCCTCTTTTTCGTGGAGATTCTTGTCTAGACTGCGACAGAGTTCAGAGTTCTTATCAGCGTTGGAAATAGCCATGCGTAAACGGGCTTGCTCTGCCTTTTCTAGCCGGTCAAACATATTATTGAACCTCTCAACTATGAGTTGATGACAGTTATCCTTGCCATATATCTCGGCAAAGAATGACAACCATCCGGGCAAACGGTCTTTTTTCGCCTCAAAATCCTTCGGAAATCGGAAATTGTAGTTGTAAGTTGTCACGGTGTCTAGCTTGGAGAGGTTCTTTTTAATCGACATCAAAAGTTTATTGTCTGCACTTGTTGCCGTCGGCAAGCTGAAGCCAGTTAAGAAAGGCATGCTGTCTGTTGAAGAGCATGAAGAAGCTCTGTGACGAGTATCAATCAGATCTGGTTTCTCTTTCGCAGACTTCGCTTCATTGGACGCAGATGGTGATACTGGTGAAGGAAGCGACGCAGCCGGGCTATTCTCGTAAAGACAAGCACTAACATTGTCGAATCCGCCTCTGACATAAGAGATCTCGAACCTTTCGTGATCGAGAAATTTACGTATTGTGTGGTAAAGCTGAAACAGTACCTGCGAGTCTGTACTGTTTGCGTCGTAAAGACAAACGTTTATCTTTTTGGAGTCGTCCAAAACGGCGGCTTTCAATTCATCTGAGAGACTGCTCGCGTTTATGACATGCTGCAAATCATATTTTGGCCGTTTTAAAAGTGTTGACGGCACACAAATGTTTACGGATGTCCGTAGACGCGAGACAGAGTAGAGATTAAAGGGACGTACGTCAATCACCAACCTGCCAGGTACGCTCTCCAAAACATTTTCCAATTTTTGCGTTTCTTTGGCATCAATTGCGGTCACGCCCAGGGGAAGTTTCTCAAAATGAAACTTGCTTCTACCAAGCGGCATGTGAAGCTTTGCTTTCAAGCTAGCTTTGCTTGGCATGGCTGGCATGCTTAGCGAAAAGTTCTGTTTTGGATGCAGTGAGTTATTTGGCGCTGCCAAATGCTCGTGGAGGAAGTTTCCGGAAATAGGTGGGTTTATCATTGCGTTCGGTGTTTCTTATTTTCCTATAGCAGCACGTGGGGAGGTTTCATGAAACACAAGTATATCGTGGTTGCGAAATTTCAACGGAGTAGACTTGAAAATTTTGAACTACTCTTCACGAGGGACAAGCAGTTTGCTTATCAATATAAATAAACCGAATTAAGCAAGGTTTGCTGTGATGCTGGGGTCGAGGCTGATTGCTAGTGACTATGGAAAGTGCGTGCGAATCTGACTTAAGGTCTGGTGACTCCTCTTTCCTTTTTCCGATGCTGAAGCAACCTTTTGTTTCAAATCCAATTCAGGCCGGCGACTGATAATCAGGCAACGATATCGAAGAAATGTTTATGATGCTGGATGCTAGTGTCACAAATGTGCAAATTGCTGCCTTTAATGAGTTGAGATCAGAAAAAGTGGCTGATATATATCTGACCCAGCCTTGCACTGGCTCTCGTAACCGCGCATATGAGCCCTGCCTGGGTCCAGCAGGGCTTTTGGAAGATCTAGAGTCGTCCATGGCGTTACCTTTGTTGCGCCGTCCTGCCCACAGTGCAACTCCTTCTTTTTCGAACATTATCTTGATTCCTCTCTTGCGCTCGAGTGACCAATGACCCGATGAGGGAAACAAATGGTCAGCTAAGATTTCCAGAACGCCATGAGACAGCAACGATTTTTGCCACCCCCTATTCTTTCTTATTTTCTTTTTTTTTTATTTTTTTTTACCCTCGTGTATTCTTTCGAAAATTTTCCAGAACGCTGTCAAGAGCCTACATCCTACGGGATGGATCAACTATTGCAAATTGTAAAAGAACAGCACTTTGTCCCTCTCCAATAAAGCGACTTTGGGCCCGCTTGCTACGCACTGGTTGCTTTGGTGAGATGCGCTAGGCTTCCATTTGCGACGTCATGGCGGGTTCCATGCGCACCGGGCGGGATCTCGACCAGTCTAGACCACTCTGCGAAGCCTGAGTTCGCGTCTGCGGGTGCTTTCTTGGTGCACCGAATCAACACAACAAACAGAGCTGTTACTACGTGCGAAATTTGAAAAAGGCTTTGTTTATGAAGCGGCAATGTCGAATAGATAATTGAAGAAATATACGGTAGGTTTTATAAGGCGGCAGTTGCAGGGCTGAATTCATTCCCCTAACCGGTGTATAATGATGTTATGTGACCCTGTCCCTGTGATATACCCTGGTCTAAAAATAGAAGTGTCATGGAAGTTGCGAACTTTATTCCACGAGATGACGTAACTGCCTGCATCTACCAATCCTTAGACTGTTTATTTATCTGATTGCGATAAAAAGCGATTTCGTAGTGACACTTACTTACTTTCTTTTTTTTTTTTTTTTTTTTTTTTTTTTTTTTTTTTTTTTTTTTTTTTTTTTGCGTACATATTTTTTATTTTCCAAAAGAATATAGATCTTATCTCAATCTTGTACGTCATATTGCAATTCAATACTCGTAAATTCTCCTTGGCGCGTTTCAACGCTGACACGTAATGGTACCAGCATGCTTGTTCAGAGTCGTCAATATGTCCTTCCATGACCATATATTCTCACCTGCCAATGTGGCCAATCAACTGAAGAATTGTCTGGGAATGCTTTGAACATAATAATGCAATTTTTTTAGGCTGCTACACAACCAGAGTCCTTATGAAGACTTTTATCACCCGCTAACCACCTTTGAATTCAGAGTGTGTCTCACCTGAGCGAGTGAAATCTTCTGCTCGCTAAGATCATAGTGAATGTAAGCATTCTTCAACAAAAACTGTCCCATAACATGGATATTTGTGTCCTGCAAAAACGCTAATTGACAAGTTCCGTCCCCCACAGAATATACAGCATCTGAAAAGGGCACTTTGATCGAATTCTTACCAAAGTCAAAGCTCAAGTACCGGTCTTTCGGCTGGTCACAACTGATGTTGTCATCCTCGTCAGCTTCAAATACCCTTCGCAAAAATCTTAACATGGTTGGACTCACTATCGCATATGTAGTTCCCGAGTCCAAGACATAGGGAGAATCTTCCGATAACAGTTCTTCATCGGCTGATACGCCCTTCAAGTTGACGCTAAGGCCCTTCAAGCTATTTGTGCGTACCAAATCGTATGTGGTTAACTTTCCCTTGTATTTTTCAGTGTCAATCCCTCCAAATATTATGACCCCATTCCCACCATTTTCACCCAAGTATAGAGAGTACGAAGCTTTAGGAATATACCCAGCTTTTTTCAAGGCCCAGGGAAAATTATCATATGGGCGTTCGGCTGCTTCTTGCCACTTATCGGCAATGCCTAAAATGCCAGGAAGTCCTGAACCATCCAGTACTGTCCTTGCAAACTGAAACTCGTTCAAGACAATACCATTATCTTGGAATTGAACTCGATCTTTATAATAGATCCCTTCTTCAGGTCCCTGCACATATTGAATAAGGAATATGTCAGCAGTTCTCTTGGAGCTTGTAGAAGTTGTGGGATCGTATGTGTTACTCGTTATCCATAGATCAGATGAGCCAGTATCGAGAAGAACGGGGGTCTTTTGTTTGTCGGAACCCAAGTATATATTTACCATGTATGCACTTTGTACGTCGTGAATGCTTTCGGAAAAGCCCCTGTTTTTTGGATGCCTATCTCTCTTGCATGGCCAATGCTTTGCTGAAAGTCCCTGGTTTTTTTGTTCAACCGTAAATTCAAGCGCTAAAGGACTGGGATCTTTCCTAAGAAAAGGCCAAGAAACAACAAGAGCGTTGACTAAACTTGCCGCAATGCAACAAAAAGAAACAGGGCTGGTCATGACTCAAAAAGGCTTTCGGCCATTGAGGTACCTTGAAAAGCAGAGTAATCGAGTCGCTTATTTATAGACAGTGACAGTCACAACGTGGCCATATGAAGCCAACAGTTGAATATTGGTTGCACATTTTCGGTGAGTACGACTTGGCCTCGTCCGTGAATCCCCACTTTTCTAAATGCATTGGAACCGAATTGCAATTTACTCCCACTAAAGGCTTTTGTTGAGATATTTGTGCGGGACTTGAGTAACTGTAGCTTCTGTTCTCGGATGACATCTGGAAGAGCTCAACCTTCCGGTTTCGGATATTGATACTTCTGACGTAAACTCATACAAGCCTGAAACGCAAATCTTTTTTCGGTGCATTGAGACGCTTCAGCCTTCATCAAATCTTTCTGAATGAATGGGAAAGTATCCGGGTTTTACATTTTATTGATTAAGAATGTTCTTATATCATTATCACTTGTTGACATTATGGTTGTAAATACGGCTCCAATAACTTGCCTGCTTCAGTATCATTCTTGAGCCTGATTGTGAAAAGTACAGCGAGAAAGTAGGAACGAAGGCTTTTCTTTGGCTGTCGACTTTGCTCAAATTCAGGAAGACCTTTTAACAAGTCAATTGTAGTTTGGTCTTGGTGCCCAAATAGAATCTCCTCTGTTGAGTCCTCGGTCTGTTCCGGCCACACTCTACCCAATAAATCACAGTAGTATTTCGCCACTTCTGTACTTGACTCAAGTTTACTTTCGAGAACTTTGATCCTTTGCTCGTGGATGGAGTTAAGAAGCTGAGCTCGCTCGGCAATTTCGGTCACTCTCAGACGAAGCAGCGCATTTTCTTTCTGCATTTGAGTTAGTTCTAGCTCCAAATTATTACGTAGTTTTTTTTCTCGTGCAGCCTCACCTCGGTCTTCTGATGCTATGTGAGAAACTTTCTGGCTGTAGTTGCCATGAAGAGACTTTTCTGATTTTGCGTTGGCGTGCTGTTGCCGATGTAGTTCTGCTTGTCTGATTTGATCAGCCTCTGCAGCACTTAGCTTGACCTGAAGTACACGTTGATCACTATGGAGGAAATCATTCTGCATCGACAAATCTCGTACTTTGCCTTCAAGGTCCTCAATTAATTGGTTTTGCAGCTCAATTTTTGCAACAAGAAGCTGTCTGGCCTCGCCAGGCCTGTGGCTGCCTGACTTCGAGGCGTCTTTTTTAACAGCATGAGCGATCCCGCTAAATTGACTACTTTTGCGGTCTATATTGCGAGGATCTGCTTCGTCCTTAACTTTTCGAATCTCATTGACTCTTCTACGAAATTCATCAAAGAAGTTTTCCTCTGTCGAGGGAGGAACAGAGAGTGGGACCCGATTGTTCTTATTCTTGCGATTCCGATCATAAGTCTTCGTGGATTTTTGGCCTTCCTCCTTTTTGCTAGCTCTTGACTCCAGATATGCTCCAGACAAGGCTCCAGTGTCCTTACGCAGGCTCGCTATACCATTCATCTTCCGGTTGAGTGGAATATCAGGGTTACTTCTTGCTTGAGATACCCTATTTTCACTATTCACTACGCGTAGAGGTTTTTCGGCTCGGTTGGGTTGATTAATTCCTCGGAGGCCGACTAGCTTGCCCCGTAGAGATTGTAAAGACTTCTCAAGAGAGTCATTTTGTCTCCTGGCCAGAGCCAAAGTTCCTTCCGTCATGTGGTTCGAGTGACTATTTATTTATGTTTATCGAGCAAGCAAAATTTGGCGAATAAAGGCCCTCATTAAGAGATGATTAGATTGGGAAATGTACCTAGTGCAGCCGATTGTGAAGTTGGAGTTCATACTCTCTCGCACCATTCCGGGCTTGTATTTATTGAAGACGCGCGTCTCCCTGGCCGAGACTTGCGCCAAAACATCACGAATCTGATTCTTTCGTTCATTGTCATTAAACATCACTAGCACTTGCGTCAAAAGAGGCTTGACTCTGATGTTATAAAGCATTGAAATTACTCAACACAGCCTATATTCTAGACTCAACCCAACTTTGTGGGAAAACCCAGATACTTATTTGAGCCATTGTTTCTGATCAAAGTGCGCACAACCTCTACCCAAACACTAGAATTGCACCCGGTTTCCCAGATCCGAGGCACAATCCGTATTTAACAAAACGTTTTTTCCCTTTTATTCACTCTCCAAAATGGCAAGGAGAAGAATTATCCGAAAACAACCACTTTTCGAGCGTATTCGGAGCTATCCGTTGGATCTTCTTCTTTCTATTAACGAGCACAGGCTCTCTATAGATTGGGACGACCATGTGCCCCAATGTTTGCCCGGGGGAACGTTTGCATCGATCATTTTTCTTGCTCTATGCAAAGTCAGAAACCACTATATTGCGGCAAACGACAAGCGGGACAATCTGGTGTTTCGCTCGGACTACTCAACTTATCAGCAGGTTGTAACTCGGGCAATTAAGGGCATCGAGGCATCTGCGCCAGTTGCTGCACCCAAGCTAAAGAATAACTCCGTCGCTCACACTTTGCTTTGGGCAGTTAATGTGATACTCATGGCGCTCTTTCTCACCTCCCTTATCAATGCAGTGAACGTCTACTTCTTACCATACAGAAGCTACACTCTTCTCAGCCGTTCCACCGACACGCCAAAGCCGAAAGGAACGCGTGTCACGAAGCAAAATGTTTCCAGTTCTATTCCACGAGGTTTATTTCTGGGTCTTTATTCATACTTTGAAGATCACTCGTACTACGAAACAGATGCAGAGTCAGATGCAGACACCACCTATGAACCCCGATACCTCGAAAAGGACGTGTGGATGTTATCAGTGTGGGACCCGTCTCGCTTCCAGCTCTTTTCCGCTGCATCCTTCTCCCCTGTGGTGTTGTTGGGTGTATGGAGTTTGAGTTCCACTGTGACATTTTGGAAACTAGTGGTATTCATCGGTGTCATCAATTCTTGTGCGGTCTTTCTCACATCAAGATTTTTACATTTGATTTCAGACAAACAGATCATCTATCATGAGACTTTCAACGAGTACAATAAGAAATATGTGATTCCAAAGACATCAGTGTTGCGGAAAAACGCCAGCATCGATGCAACTCATGGTCCATATGCACCTGCCAGCAAAACAGTCCACAACGATCCGGTGGGATATATACAAAACGACCTTGCTTTTGTGACACACGACATCAACGGCGCCAGACACAAAAGTGTTCGGGCTGACTACGAGGATATTGTTGCCTCGCGACCTCCTTCTCCTTCGAAATATTTGGCTCAAAACAGCAGCTTTCTTCCACCATCATCTATCAATAACAGCAGGTACGACATCTCCAGACAAAGCTTCTACGATGATACAACAGACTGCCATAGCCGCATGATGCTGTCAACACCGTTTGGTCACCGAAGCACAGGCAACGACCTATTTCTCAGTCGACGCGACACGCACAAACGGGCTAACGAGTCCTTCACCAGGGGCTACGATTCCTTCTCACGATCGTCCTCTAGGCCTCCTTCGCCATTCAAATCCCCGGTCAGGTATGGTCACAACCCAAATCTATCCTTCAACGACCGCACACAACTTTCCCCCTCCCGTTCCAGTAGACAGCTGTCGCCGCAACGAAGCCCGTCACCGTCCAAACGCGTGTGGCACTAACGTTTATTGCTCTAATATACGTTCATTTTCTGGTTTGAAATCAGAGATCGTGGAAACCAAAAAAGTACTTGGAAGCCCTTTCCAAAAGCCCAAGTTTGTTATCCTCCTTCTTTGAACCATTGACCAGGTCCTTCCCGTTAGCGTTGGCGCTGAGAAAAAGCCCCGAACCGTCCTTCACATCTAGACGTTTGATATAAGATGCCTGTATGTCGTTTGAGTCGGGCCCAACGCCCTTCTCCACCTCGTGTGTCTCCTTTTGCTGTACCAGTGAAAATCCTCCCCCAATGTCTTCCAGCAGGCTCAATTTTCTCCTCTGAAGCTTCTCAATTGCGTCTTTCGTGTACGGGACCACACCAATGAGCACTCCGTTAAATACATTGCCGGACTCTTGCAAAGCGTCAATTGCAGATGACGGGTTGTCGTAGGTAATTTTGACCCATGAGTTTCCACTGAAGATGGGAACAGACACGGGCTCAGGGGCTGGATGATTGCCAGTCTTAGAACTGCTGGAGCTTTCAAAAGCTCCAGCCGCTGTGAAAGACAGCAAGATGTTTGCTCTGGCATTCTTGGAAGGTTTCAGGGCCTCAAATTGCTCAAGAATAGTTCCAAACTCGGAAAAATATGCAATCACCTGCGAAGACATCGTCTCTGGGTATCCAAAAACCAAGATGGCAGACTCGCTGTGCAGCATAGGGTTGGCTTGTTTGGCGGAATCATCTTCGGTTTGGTCACTGATGTCACTTTTCTGGTGGAAGGCATTGACAAAGGATTTAGGGTCCTTATTGATAAACGACTCCGTGTGCTGTGCAGGTTTGTTGAGCAGGATAATCACTTCATCATTCAAGTCGTATAGAGATCTTGCAGGTGGGAGGTCGTCGTTATCATTGTACAACGGAAGGTCATCATTATCAAAGCTTTGGGAGTTGTCTTGACTATCACCTGTCAAGAAGAGACTCAGTGCATCTGCATGGCTAGCAGAGCTATTTCTATGGCCAGTATTCCCAAAAGAGATCAAATTGAAATCAGTAGAGTTAAATGCACTATTACTCAGTCCTTTTTGGTCGGATTTACTCGTCTGTGAGTCTCTCTTGTTGTTGCTGGGAGAAGTCAATTGGAACGCGATGCGTTTCTTGGGCACAAGATGATTTGGAATGACTCGCTTGGCCAGATTCTGAAACCATGTGGGCTCTTTCGGGTTGGACCTCATTTGCGATGTGTTGTAGTCTTGATTGCCAGAAAGCGCGGCCATAAAATACTTCGTGTTTTGATGAATTGATAGAAGGTTGATGGTCAATGTTTGAAGGCAGGCGTGCGCGACCCAGCCATCATGTGCCATAACATGAGCATAAACGCACAATAATCTAGATTGTAAGTCACTTGGGTGCGAAGGCGCTGCTTTCAGAAAAAATCAAAATAACCGAAACAAAAGGTTTGAGGCTATATGTGTTAAGAAACTCTCTACACGGAGGATAGGTCTTGTATTTTTTGATCCTTGAAGTAATTCGGGGAATATACAAACGTGTGTTTTGAGTTTTCGCTTGACCTATTTTTGCAGGGCACCAAGTTCGATTTTTTAGTCCAGGGTGTTAATAGCGATATGCTGTGCTGAAAAGAAATTTTTGGTTCGGTTGAACCGATCTGACACAGTAGATTTCCAATTTCTTATAAACTACGAGTTTTTGGTCTCACATGAATTGTTGTAGCTAGTTATTGAGTTGGAGTCTACGCTCTTGCAGATGGGCCGCATTTCCCACCGCTCAAACTGCGACCCGACCTCATCTCGCATCCATCAATTATCTGGCCACACAATTACTATTTCCACCTGCAAAACTTTAATACTTTTCCTTCATAAATTCTAATCAAGTTACAATATGATTCTATCACCTGCGGAAAGATCCTATATCTACGATTCTCTCGCATCTTCGCCCCCTATCAGACCAGACGGACGCAAGCACTACCAATTCCGTCCTCTAGAGGCTAAGATTGACTTTTTACCCGGCTCTAATGGCTCTTCAAGAATACGAATGACTGATGGGAGTGAATGTATTGTCAGTGTGAAGGCCAAAGTTGTTCTTATTGCGAAAGAAGACAATTTGATTGAGTGTGATGTCGACATGGCTGGCTACAGGGACGACCTGAACTTTGTCTCCAACTTGAAGTTTAGTTTGACCGACTTGTTCACGAAAAACTTCCCCAAGGAAAAGTTGCATCTCACTGCCAAGTACGCCTACAAATTGTACATAGATTCCATTGTTGTTAGCCACCTGTCATATCCGTTAATGCTCATTACGTTTTCCGCATATTTGGCATTGAAAGCCACCAAACTTCCGTTATTAACAAGCGCAATTGACGATTCAGAAATCGAAGAGCAGCCAACTTTTTCGGATGACTGGGAGAAGGCACAGAGTTTGGCTCAAGTCTTTGAAATGCCTAATTTCCAGCCTCCATTGATCGTCACTGTGGGGGTCATCGGAAAGAACCTCATTGTGGACCCATCAGAAACCGAAGAACAGGTGCTTGAGAACGGGTTGCTTCTTGGCTGGTACGAAAACAAGGTGATTACTCCAATCTCGAATTTGAATCTTGCTACCAACTCCAGTAATGCTAATTTCAAAGGAATTAACTCGAGCTTGCTCATAAAAGCAATTTCCCTCTTACGCTCACATTGCTCCTCTCTTGTTGAGGCGTTTGATAAGCTCGTTGAGGAGGACCAATCTGAAAACGATGGTTCCATATTTTAATGGGAAGATGGAGTTTATAATTCTAGATATATAATGTACAATATTACGTGAAATCGCATATTTCAACAGTTCTGAGATGAATACGCATGCACAATCACAGCAGTGGCCGTCTGAATATTCATCGACCGTACGACACCGACTTGCTTGATTTCAACACACAAATCAAGCTCGGCCAAGAGCTCTCCTGGAATACCCTCTTTCTCCCGGCCCAAAAGAATCAAAGACTTGGCCGGGAATTTCAAGTCGTTATTCAAGACGACAGAATTGTCTGTTTGCTCCAAGCCAATGAGGGTGTAACCTTGAGCTTTCTTCTCGCGCAAAAACTTCACAATGCCGTCTTGCTTGACTTCAGTCATTGGCATCCAGTAATCGGCAGTAACAGCCACGCTTTTGAACTGTTGGTTGTTCTTAACTGACATGTCATGGAGAGTCAACATTCCAGCACCCAAAACATCACAAAGTCGGCAAATACCACCCAAATTTGGTGCTTTATCAACCAATGAGGCAACAACAATCAACTCACTGCGCTTGATGTCGGAGATTTGAGTCTTTGAATCAACGTCCATCACTGAGCTCCACGCACCGCTCTTGGTTTGTAGCGATGAAGGAAGACTGTCGCTCGACTCCTTCAAGTTCAGCTTTTTCTTGTCAGCATCCTTGAGTCTTTTTATCCACAAATCGCTTTTGTCTTCGCCAATAGGATGAGTGAGAGCTTTAAGTTGGGGTTCGGACAAGTACTTCACAAAGTCTTCCCGCAAAATGAATTCGATATCTCGGTCGTAAAGGCGGAGTAAAAGTCCCCCAGAAATATGGACCAAGTTCAAGTCATCCACAATGTTCCATAATTGGGCGTCCCCACTACGATACATGCCAAAGGCATCCATGGCCAACGCACTCTCGTACATGTTCTCAATAACCACCACAAGGTGCTCGTCAATGTCGAGGTCTTTTTTGCGTATCTCCTCGCAGATAGAAATGGCCAACGACATGGAGAAGTGGCGTGTGATTGCTTTGTTGGTAGAGGCAGCAGGTACCACGATTTTGATGAGCTTCGTCATATACTTTGACGCATTGGTTTTGTCCATCGACTGTATCATGAGAAACAACACCCTCTCATAAAGTGTCACTAATGTCGGTCTCAACTCATGGGTCTTGAGAGAGCCACTCAACCTTTGGAAAATAGAATCTGAGAGCCCTGGGTCTTTCAATAAATACTGAGCAAGAGCCCACTCAAAGTACACCCTAACTAAGGGACTGGGATCGGTTTCAGCCAATTTAATAAGAAAGTGGAAATACTTTTTGACAGAAGTCTTCAAATCAATCGTATCGAGCACGGAGATGATAACCTTGGCCAATTGCAACCGCGTGTACTCTTCGGCACCATCTGTTTGCTTCAAGACATTGAACAAGCGATAAGCATCTTCTTCATCGAACACGGTATCAAGAACAGACTGAGCAAATTGAGAAGTCTTGATTGAGTTTAGAATGGCCAAGAGCCAGACCTTATACGCCACTTCACTCACGCCATATATGTCTGAATAAATATGACTGGATTCAGATGCTGAAATCTGCTGATCATAGAGATCACCAATGAGGATTTCTATCCTGTAAGCGCTAACTTGATTCTCGCGATGAACCATAGCTTTCACAAGAAGATGAGGAGCAAAACTGAGGCCCTCAAACTCTGTACAGTGAGTAACCTGAAAGTTGGATAAGGTTCTCATAAGAGATGTCATTAACCCACGTCTGCCGTATGCATTCAGAATAATAATTTCCGCAAAGGCAAGAATATGGTCATTCAAGCTCTGATCATGTGCGGCTTTTTTCAAAACAGCCTCATGGAGAAACACATCGACGAGCAAAATGTGTAACTTCTTCTCTGACAATTTGAACCTGGCTTCGTCTAATTCTACCACTGATACTGACAATGATTTAATCGCCTCGACCATACTTTCGTTGTCCGCATACAGACGCGAGAATGACACCTTTAAAATATTACTTATGGCGAGAAGGGTCGAGTAATGCGAAGTTTCGAACGTGAGAATAGATAATATCTTGGAAAACTCTCCAGGTTGTAACCCTTTCTGGTCCACGTATAGGGAGAGCAAACGGAAGAATTCTCCAAACATCTTTTCTTTGAGCTTGTAGAAGCTCCCGACGTGCTTTGCGCATTCCGATGAATTTGTGAATATTTTGGAGTAAAAGGTGAGGACTGAGTCAAGAGAGATTTCCATCTCACCAAAGCCCTTGAGCTCGATATACTTGTTCAAGAATTTGAGCTTGGAGTATGCAAGACGAAGTGTGGGATATACATCTGAAGTTACATCACTCGATAATTGTTCCCATAAATGCCACAGACACAGAGGCAATTCCCAGTGCAAGGGCATTGGAAGTGAACTAAGAGAGTCATATATAGCCTCTGGTGCGTTACCTTCGAGCGCACTCTTAAAGACTGTATTCGACCTAATTTGCAACTCTTGTGGCAAGGTTGCAAATCCAGATTCGAGAAGCTTCGCGGTTACAAGATCCGAACAAGATTGAACCAGGTAATTCCATCTTTCTCCACTCTTTCCCGCCGCGAAAAATGCAAGTTTGAGGAATATAACATTCTCTTCATCCAGTTTGACTGTTTCCACGTAATCCATGAATTCAGCGAAGTCAAACCCACTCTCCGAAAGGTATGAGAGCAATAGCAGGCAATTTTCATTCAAGATGTCATAGCCATTGAAACCTTTGAATTTGGAAAGAAGCTCTCCAATCTGGGAGAGCGAATCAACATGGAAGTTGAGGACCAAACGCAAATTTAATGTTTGCATTGTTTTTTTAAACAATTGCCCTTCAGTGAAATCATCGAAAAGCTTGATCAATAGGCTATCGTGCTTTCCATACTGCAAGACTTTCTTTCCCTCTAGACCTCGGACTAATCCATAGCAAGTATATATCCTCACGGCATCAAAGGATTCCCTCGAACTAGCCAAAACAGACAAGATAGTGTACAGCACTTCGCTAAATTCCTCGGGTGTGGAAAGACTTGTAACCAATGAGGAAATGAATCGACAATACTTCTCAGCGTATTCACAATGAATTTCGTTACTGGCGAATTCTTTGGCCCTAACTGCAAAGTGTCTCAGGAGCATAAGATATGGCAAATATTGGTGCTCCAAAAAGGACAAGCCGTACTTGAGAAGATGCAAATTCTTAGTCTCTATCGAAAAGAGAATTTCCGCTGAGTATCTGCGTACGGAGTCCATGGATGCTCTGAAGCCCGTAGATAGAAGACAGAATCCCCAGGAAGGATGAATAAGAGACTTTTCCGAAATGATATTGATGATATCGTGAACAGCTGCCTGCGTCTGATGCAAAGACGTATCGATCCCCAACACTTCGAACAAGGTTGTGTAACGACTCCACTCACGAAGAAGACGGGTTTCGTTTCTCACATCCCAGCTCATGATAGACGTTGAAAATGAAATGTTGATTTGTTTGAGGGAAAGCTGAAGTACAGACAAGCAAAGCTTACGAGTCTCATGGGAGTCTCCAACCAAGTTCAGCTGCACAATCTGCCAATAAAACTCCTGGTTGATGACTTCATTTTGAAAAAAATCACTTTTCTTGAAGTTAGCCTTTTTGCTCCCTAAAAATCGAAGCCATATAACGAGAGCAATGGATTGATATTTCTTTGACATGGACGAGGCTCTCAAGTCAAATAACAAAGTCCAAAAATACTTGGCACATGAATCTTCAGTTAGAGATTGTTCGACCATAGAGTCAACTCTCCATCTAATGAGCTGGGAACATGTTCTCGCAATCACCTCATCTGTATGTCCCAAATAGACAAAAAGGATCCTGTCAGCTTTTATTGATTCAGATGGCTGAGGAAAGTCCTTAGTGGTGTAGACCTGAGAGAGAAAATCCAATACACCGAGCACGGTGTTTTTCATGGAATCGCCGTCCACCTCATGTCTTACATTCTTTGATGGAAGATACTCCGACCTCAAAGAGTCCACGTGTTTTTGAAACTCGTTAATAAAGTTGTACTGGTTATGCAAATTAGAAATGAGCTTTTTGAGAATCGCAGCCCAGGTTTCTTGCAATAATTTTGGGGACAGTTTCAAAATTGTTATCGCATTCGTATATTGCTCGGTTTTTCTGTTATCTATTGTCTGCAAAATAAAATCAAGCACCTCATTTTGAATTTCAACTAGCGACTCTAAGCTCAAATCAGATATAAGCTCGGCTAAGAGCAGCAGATCTTGCGGACATTCATGCAAATTCTGTGAGATCGCGAGCGCTAAATCCCTTTTTTGCTTTTCGGGGAGATATTTCGAGATCAACAGCCCCGACAGCATCACTTAGCGACAAATCTTTACAATGAAGAATTGAGTTAATGTTGCAAACGGTGATTGCAAAAAAAAAATCCGGAGTGATGAGTCCTTGCACCCGTACATCCTCAATCCACGGCAATTGACCAAGAGTTCAAAACACTGGAATATTCAGACCTGTAGTAGGTTAGTCATTGAGCATAATTCATACTCACCTCCCGAATCATTTTGAGCCTAAACTCAGTACGTAACTTCCATGGATAAAATTGAATCTAAATCACCTTACACGTGGCAAAATACATGGCTGCAATGCGCTCGAGATCAAGAAATTGATAGGTGAACGGAATGAACCACAGGCGCTAAAAATATTGATTCGATCCAGGCCATTAGACTTATAGTGGGACTACGCAAAGATATAATCCTGGACGAATTGAGAAATTAACTGTCTAGGTTTCCAATTTCTTCTTTCGCCTCCTCCCATAATTCAACATTTCTTTTTGCCCACGCAATGAAGATTCTGTTGTAGTTCAATAAAATCTCGAACATCGACCTTAACTCATTCTTGTGGAATTTTTCAGCGTTCTTGTTCAATTCATCCGTTATGAAGGAAATGTCCAGCAACATGATTTTTTGGCACTTCTCCAAAACACCTATGCGCTCTTGTAATTGAGTTATTCTCTGCTTTCTGGTCAATTCCGGATTCTGATCCATTATTCCAGACACGTACCTTGTCAACTTCTTTACCGGTCCAATATTCGGCAAAAACCGACTCTTCGATGGGTTTCTTTCGGTTGCAATTGGCTGTTGAGTTGGCCCAAGACTGTAAGTAGCGGACTTGTTCATACTCAGAATTTGATTCCCTCTTTCAATCTTGCTAATTTCCATCTCAACTCTCAAACATTCAGCAAGTTCCTTCTTCTTGTCTGAAATCTCATAGTCCACCATTCTGCTTTGTTTCAATTTTTTGGCCTTGAAGCGCTTAGTTGATTCAAAAACAGAAGTATATTTCACAGCCTCACCCAAAGGCTCCGAGAATTTTGTCTCCAAATCTGCTATAAGCGCATTGATTGTCGTGAGAGAATTGTCATGAACAGCTCCAATTTTGTCAAATACCAAATCCACTTTCACGTCATGTTCGGGCAATTCCCCGGCAGAGCCGACTTTCGCTGTGTCTGCGAGAGTCATAGAGAAAGAGTTCAAGAATGCCCCAAGGTCAATATAGTCGCCAGCAAGCCCAATATAATTACTCATAATCCGCTTGTTGATCTCATCCAAATGGGATTTGTTCACGACAGAGTTTTCGAGATAAACTCTATTCGTAGACTCATTGGTCTTACCCACACTGTGTGAAGTATACACTGGCTCAGAAGTTTCCCCCAGCTGGGATGATGCCTGGGTGGGAGTTTGCAGGTCTGTGTGGGCCGCGGATGATGAGCTAAGATAATTTAGCCTCAGAGTGAGCTTGTTCTTGATAGAAGTCAGAAACGGTAGGCTAATCGAGTGATTTGACAGAGGCGATGGCAAGTACGCATAAACCTCGTCGGTATTGAGTCCATTTTCAGGGTTCAGCTGATACACAGATCTTGGAAGCTGACTATTCATGAAATTGACTTCATCAGACCAATTTGCTGATGGGTCCAAAAACTTAGCAAAAAAAGCAAGTTTGCGGATCTGTGGAATTAGAAGGCAGTTGTTGAGAAAGTTGGTGAGAAGTCGCTTGCGGTGTTCAATGAGACGACCCTTGTTTAAATGATTTGAGTTGATGTAAGAATAAGAGGGTCCATTGTTTGGAGGTGAATCCGAACCGGATACTGCGGCAAGGCCGATGGTCGAATTTGAAGCGCCATTTGTAGCTGTGATACTAGATCCAGAAGCAGAACCAACAAATCCATTAAATATACTCCATGAGTCGTAATTTTTCGGTGGAATGGGTGGAATTATCACCAAAGGAAAAATTCGGGTGAGAATATCTCGTAGGCTTTCAAAATCAGAATATCGTCTCCTTGTTTGAAGCTCGTCACTCAGCGAGTCTGTCAACTTGATAGTGTATACAATGTACTTCTTTGAGGAGTTGGACATACCCTCATTCGATTTCCCAGCCTCATTGATCACCACTTGCACCTTTTTCTCCGGAGCTAAAAGCCTAGATACCCTAGTTTCATGGTCAACGTGTACTGTGTTGGAGTCTTCCTCGCCTTGATAGAGCAAGAGAGAGTCCGCGCCTTCGTCAGTGCTTTCATCGTCGGCTCGTGGGTTCGAATTAGGTTTGATATTTGGGCCATTTTTGCATGATGCAACAGTTTTTGGTCTTCCTTCAGTCTTTTGCTGACCTGTATCACCTTCTCTTTGTCCCTGGATGAGACTGGCAAGACCTCCGGTAGGAAATGGATTGTTGTCTTCATCTGTATCGAATGCAGAATCATGAAGCGGATCGAACCCTGTCATAATGGAAGAGCAGTAGCTGGCTTAACAGGCTTGACCCGACAACTAATAAACACTGAACCGACAGCAAGCGTGAAAAGAACAATCGGCGTATGAGAACGCTAGTTGTGTCTTTCGGACGCCCCTCTCAAACAATCAGCCTGTCTACTACAGAGATTAACGTTAGCAGGCGGCAAAATTGAACAGGTCGTTGAAAAATAAAACCCGCCTTTAGATAGACTGAGCAGAAAATTTAATTTTGTCCACAAGGAAGTCTTTGAAGCCCAAGTAAACTAAAACACGGATAGACTTATCAAATGACTGTTTTGTTGTGACGTTTAATTAGATATGAGGATATCCCGTAGAGAGGGATCCTGAGACGTGCGCATGGCAGAGAGCATGGCAGTATGGAGCTAGGATGGAGGATTTTGCGGGGACGGCCGGGCCACTGGCGACGTCAGTCTGGGGAGGTGACCCTACCTTCGCGACAAAGCTCCAGATGAACGGACAAGTCAAGAGCATAATAAAAAAGGTATAACTTAGCCGAAAAGGACCGAAAAGGACCAGGATGTACCTGTGGCTCTTCAAAATTCAAAAGAACTCTTTTTGATTCTTGGGACGATTTTATGAATGGCCTTTTTTAATTTTTACCTTTTGTAGGCATCCAGTTTAAGAGGTTGCAGAGCGCCTTGTTGATTCCCGCAGTGCGCGCACTCTTTTAAGGCCTAATTTAACTCTCGACTACTCAAGAAACCAGTGCTATTTCGAGTTGTTTAGTAGATCTATAATCTTGTCTGATACTTTATTGGCACGAAACAGAATTATTCCCAACACCGGCAGAAACTATGAGAAGTCAAAGAAAGTCTTTAGGTGCCAGAGACCATATTTCGCAATTATCTCTAGTGAATAACTTCCCTCGTTGTTCCTTAGTTCGTGCAGACTGGCCTAGGTCGGGCAGAATTTCGCTGGCCAGCGTTGCTGATGTGCACCCAATGCACGACACGGCCGCGCACGACTATGAGAAGTCTTCGAAATGTTTACATCACCAGATTAAGAGATCTGAGATCAGGCTATAAAAACAAGAAAATTGTTTCATCACTGAGTCTTTCATACGGTACACCAGCTTCGCAAAGAGACTCCCAGAAATGGAGGATACTACTGCCTTTCCAGGCACCTCAGAAATGCCACCGGAAATGCAATTTGCTCGAGTATTGGAAAACTACCAGATGAGTGGTGGAAATGCGTCGCCCTTTGATGTGACGCAAAATTTCATCTCTATTGCAGCTGGAAAGGCATTAGAAGCAGGTCAGAATATCAGTAACCCCAGTAAAAGCGCTTCGTCACAAGGCACTCAGGACTTTGTTAGTTGGGACTTGGAAACAAAGTTGTGGCATTTGGTGACGATTCTATACTCATTTAGACTTAGTGAGCCCGAAGAACTGATTAAGGT
Organism: Metschnikowia lunata; assembly: GCA_030583235.1. Classification (NCBI taxonomy): domain Eukaryota; kingdom Fungi; phylum Ascomycota; class Pichiomycetes; order Serinales; family Metschnikowiaceae; genus Metschnikowia; species Metschnikowia lunata. The sequence goes on along the minus strand of JAJMHP010000027.1, from coordinate 146,968 downwards.
CCATGCATATTCATCGTTCTCAACTAAGCAGAGAGCATTCTTGCAGACGCAGCCAAAACTTCACGAGTTGATATTGATAATCAGATGGCTTCAGCACAACTCACAGGAAGTGTCCACGGATTATGATCCAAAGCAAGCCCTCAAGTGGACAAATACTAAATTGGCATTAGACAATAAGAATTTGGCCGATTTATCTTCCACGCGTCAACCTACCAACTACGTGGACGCATTGGATGCGGATGCTCCTTTGAGATCCGACGGTACGCTTGCACCTGAGGACTTGAAGATAGACATGGCGAATTTCTTGACCATCTATAAACTTGTTTTGGCTGGTGAGTACCAGCGTGCTGTTGACTTTGCCAGCCAAACGGGCAATTTTACTCTCGCGCTCATATTGGTGGGAGCCACGGAAGATTACGTGGATCCTGTACTTGATGAGGTCGACCTTCCTCGTGAGGACAATGACGCTAGTAACATCTTAGATTCTCCTAAGGCTGAACCTTCGGGACTAAAACACAAATACCTCTGGCTCCAAACAGTTTACAGCTTATCCCAGGATACACGCTTGACCAGGGAAGAGCGGCTAATATACTCCTACTTATCTGGAGGCGACCAGACGGACAACATTCAAGAAGCCGCGTCAGACTGGGATGACTGTTTGCTTCTTTATGTGAACCAACTTCTCACCCACCATCTCCAGTCTTTCATGAAATCACATCTTGTTGAAAATGGTGGAGACATGCAAAGTCTCCCGTCGATTAGCTTTCCTACGCCGCAACACAAGTCCGTGGAGAACATTCTTAACACCATGCTTAAATCACCAGCTTTATCCGAAGAGAGCAAAAACCCGTTCCGGGTGATTATGGGGTCTGTTCTTATCGACCAACTCAACTTTTTCCTCGACAACACCTCCAAGTCATCCCAACTCAGTATCGTTGAGGACCGGCACATTCTACGAGTTTTGGCTCATTTGGCCGTGGTAACGTCGCTTCTTGGTCTACATGAGGGATCAAAAACACCAACCAAGATCATCACACGGTACATCTCAAAGTTGTCCGAGTACGGCTACGAAGAACTTGTGCCGGTTTATTTGGCGTTTGTTCCTGACGAGAAGGACGTTCGTGAATGTTACTCCATTTTCTTATCGACCATCACCGACGCTGAGAAGAGAGCTAAGCAACTCGAGATCTTCAAAAGGTTGGGGGTCTCTGCACCTGTGGACGTGGCCTCCCATTCTGAGTCCGGGGATCACGATGCCACGGATGAATATGAGTATAAAATCCACAACGTTCTCAAGCGAACTGTCGAAAGGGTTATGGCGGAGACTGAGCAACATTATATTCTGCAATCAGAGATTTGCATTGAGGATTCGGTTGTGGATGATGTGGACTTCAAACTTATGACGTCTGTCGATTGGTTTTTTGAAAACAACATGTATGAAGATGCCATCATTGCTACCCGTACGATTTTCCAACGGTTTCTTGCCACAGGGAGATTGAAGGCCATTCGGGAGTTTGGAAAGAACAAAAATCTCATCGGTCTTCTCAAGGATTACGACTTCGAATTACACACGAGGTCTCTTGGTGGCTCAGATGAACCTTCTCGGGTGAGCGAAATCGACAAAGATGAGTTGATTCAGTATGATAAATTGCTCGAGTGTCTTCTTCTTTTGGATGAATGGAAAATATTTATTGGAACCGGATCAGGTGTGCAGTGGACATCCAAAAATGTTGCTAATTCCATAGAGAAAGTGGTGGGCAGGATACAAAGCTTCATTTCCAACTGGTTTCGCGAGAGCATTGCTTCGTCTTCAGGAAATGTTGATCTATATCACGAATACCGTTCTATTTACGTTCCGTACTTCATCATTGAGCTCTTGCAGATTTTCCACGAGGCAAGATTACATGACTGGAAGTATATGCGCCAAGCATTCCATTTGGTGGACGAGGTTGCGAACGACAAAGACAATGACTTCCTTAAGTGCTTCTTGTCGTGTGGGCGTATTAGCGAGTTTGTTGTGTTGGCTGGTGAAGTCGCTGCAGTGGCCGCAGGAAACAAACGCAGAGTTTATGCGTAAACCGCTTTTATAGTTTTTTTACCTGGCCCTTTAATTCAAAGTCGATGCTTTCTCATACAATGAATCAACAACCGAAGACATGTTCTTGACCAACTCCAAAGAAGCCTCATAGGCAGCATCAGTTCTAGGCTGATCATAAATGATGAGCCAGCCATTCCCTTGGTCCAACACACCATAGAACACTTTATCTAGAATCATCTGCGACAACTTCCCCTCGACCTGCTGAGCATTCAAGCCAATAGTTTTCGATATGTGAGAGATTTCGACAACACTGTAAGACTCGATGATTTTCAACAAGTTCTGCTCCAACAAATTGTCGTACAAGGCGTTGAAATGGTTTTTGATGATCTGATCTGATCTCAATTCTGTAGAGTATGTTGTCAATGACGCCTCAAATTCTTTCAAAGACCTGTTTGCATACGCAGTGGCGATAGACTTCATCGCATCAATGTCTCTAGACTGATATCTTACCACGTTTTTGTTGTTCAAAATGGTGTTGACATCGTCAATCAAATTCAACATAATCTTCGTTAACAACATGTACTTCAATACGAGAATGGCACGATCATCATTCTGCGAGTTGAATCCTTCAAATGACTCATAGAAATATGAAAAAGCGGTTTTGTAGTCCTTGTCCTCAGCATTCAAAATACCACTCTGACAATCAAGCTCAGCCTGTAATAGCGTCGGACAGTAGATGGAGTTTGCCGAGGTTCGGGCGCTCGTCAATGCCGCCCTGGATTTAGGAATGTTTCTCAATGCATGGAAGATTTGGGATTCCACCAATTGCACCTCCACCAAAGACGATTTGTCATCCAACTTCTTGTATTCTCTCAATAACCCGGTGATAATAGTTAATCCCTCGTGATACAGACCTTTGCTATACAACTTGGCCGACAACTTCAACTGCAATTGTTGCCTCAAAAACGACAACTTATTCTCGACTGCCCAGTCAATACATTCCTTGGTTGCCAGGATTTGAGACTCCAAGGAGTCCGGGATCTTATCGAAAAAGTCAACCAAAGTCTTAACAATCTTTGCCGTTTTCGATTTGGCAAACGTGCTCAACACCTCTCTCGAGTTTCTGATCAACTCGTCCAACTTATTTGCCGATTTGTTGCTCTGGTAAATCTTACCCAATTCGAGAATTGCTGTTTCTTGATCTTGCAAGAACTTGGCTCTCTGATTCTGATCGTCACCTTCAAACTTTGAATGGACTGCCTCGTAAAATTTGGCTTCCGCTTCTTCGTAGCGCTTTTGCACAGCTGCTACGCTGGCATCTTCTAAAATTGGAGTGAGCGCTGACATTTTGATGGTGTTGCCGGCTGGAACTAATGGCGTATATTTTGCCTCCAGAGTCCTAAGGTGGACATGTGGTGAGCGCATGGGGCCGGTCGCGGGCGGGGCACGACTCGCAACACTGACACTTCCCGGCAAGTCACTTTGGACCAAGAGGGATATAGAAGAAAAACAACTTGATTAACGAGGCTTTTGGATACCCCAGCGTAATCTGTGGTATATTCAGAAAGCTTGTCAGAGCAAATAAATATAACAGAGGAGAAGTATCAAAAATTAGCATGCGTTACACCATAACTAGTGCTCTTTTAATCGCAAGTTGAGGTCTGCTAGGGCTTGAGGCTTGAGCTGAATGGGTGCGAAAAAGGCAGCGAATACGAAGAAAAAAGGCACCACGAATGCGACTCCAACTGCACTTTTCTCGCTTGATCCTACTGGGTTTTAGACCATGTTGGGCCGACAAACTCTTCAGAGTTTTTCCAGGAATGGCTGTATCCAGAGATTACTAGCATCTCATAGTCGGGTGGGCATAATACCCGCTAAACGCGACATGGCCCAAGCCAGTGTCAGTGCCAAAAGATTGTATGCGCAATCTCCATTTCCCATAGACCACAAGAAAGCCCAGGAAAAACGAGAATACGAGAAACTTCCAAAGTACAAGCAATGGGCAAAGTATTTCGAAAGCTACGAGTTTAAGCGCAAAATGACCAAATACTATTTAGCCACTTTCGCCGTGATGCTCGTGGCTCTTTACTTCTACATGAGAGACCGTTACCATGAAGACAAACAGATGAACCATATCCGCCAAAAGTATGCCCGTGACCCAGCCAGTCTCAGCGAATATGAGTATCTTAAATTCAAGGCTTTCAGTAACGATAAGTTGAAGCCCAGAGAAGAGAAGAAATTTCGGCTTTATCAGATGATGAGAAAAGAGTTCAGAAGAAAGAACCTCTTTGACGCGTCCGTCATGTTTGAACCAACGCCCGAAGATTTAGAGACATGGTACAGTAAACAGGCTAAGCCTAAAACTAAGGTTGCTCTTGCAAATGACAACGAAGATCAGACGAGGCACGTCACGATTGAACCTGAAGAGCCAAGAATCACCAATGACACCAATCCCCACATCCAACCGCCACAAGATACTACTGAATTCTTCGACAGTATAGCTTCTGCTTATGATGATCAAGTTAAGTGGGAAGAAAGGGGGATTATGATGGGAAGCAGAAGAAAGTGGCTCATGAAACAAGCTCAGGGAGACGTTTTGGAAGTTGCATGTGGAACGGGAAGAAACATCCCCTACTTAAACACTGATCAGGTAGACTCCATCACTTTCATTGACTCTTCAGGGAAAATGGTGGAAGAGACCCAAAAGAAGTTTCGTACAAAGTTTCCTAAGTTCAAAAATGCTGCTTTTGCTGTGGGAAAGGCGGAGGATTTGGTAAACATCGCCTCCGAGTCATTCAAGTATGACACTGTCATTGAGGCGTTTGGACTCTGCGCACACAAAGATCCCGTCGCGGCTCTCAAGAATATGGCGACGTTATTGAAACCAGGTGGTCGTATTGTTTTGCTTGAGCACGGAAGGTCTACTTGGGATTTCGTCAACAATCACCTCGACTTTCGTGCGGAAAAACGTATGCATACATGGGGTTGCAGATGGAATTTGGATATCGGTGAGATCATTGATGATGCTGGTCTTGATATAACGTATGAGAAAAGGGTTCACTTGGGATCGACCTGGCTTTTGGTTTGCAAGAAGCCAGAGGATCCGCTCCGGTTGGAGGAGAAGCCATTCATAAACAAACTCTTTGGCACGGAGTTCACACCGGTGAAAAAAAATTGAGAGGATGAAATAAGCGCATTGTACATAGTGAACAACAAGATAAGTCACTTCAGTGACTGGATATTTACTGATAAAGGCTTGGGGCTTGATGTTTAGGACCAAATGGCGCATACTTGGAAGGACTAAACATGTCTGCTAGCAGACGATCTTACCATCTTTCTGACCTCATTCGTTGCTCACGTTGTGGCTTCTCCTGGTTATCAATCCATCTTAGATTGATATCAAGCCTGGTTAATATTCATGTGGGTGTAATCAACTTCCTTGAAGATTAACGTAATCAGATGATTGATTCAGGTCGGTAGATGAACGCAAAGCTTTTAAGCTTCTTGGGTAAACCTTGACCACAGATGATCAATATATCGGCCATCATAATGGTCTGATACCTCGATGCTTTTTTCCATGAAGACGACTGACTACTATTTTCCGCATCAAAGCTAAGATTCCCAGGATTGCCCAAATGCTTTGAACGAAGGGTAAAATACCACCTTACTTCTGTCCCCATGGTCATTGAATCGTTTTGGAATTCACACATCTCAAATATCAGATTTGAAGAACACTTCCCTTTGGTAACAACTTCTTTCTTTTCTAAGATAGAATGGTTATAGCGAATTCGCACCTGTCTTGAACACAAATGACATTACACCGCCGCTTTTTTCTTGAGGAAATGGGAATCTTGCCAGAGCTCACAAATACACTCCACTTTGCTCTTTTCCGGGGAGCAAGTTTCGAAGTCGAAGCTCCGTCATCAACAACTCTAACTTCTGTTTCTGTCTTGCAATCACATCCTCATTTTCAGCAAAAGTTTCCTGATATAATTTGCGATCATTCTCGTCGCTTGTAGACAAGAGCTCCTTCTGTAGGTACTCATTTGTCTCGGTTAACTTCGCCAACGAAATTTCGATCGACTCGCGGACATTAATGATCGTGTCATCTGTGAGCTCTTTTATATTCTCCTCGAATTCGGCAACGGTTATTGGTTGTGCAAATGCTGACATTGTAGGTGTTCACTTTCACTGTGTTTTTCGCGTCTCTTGTTGGTAAGTTAAGTGCGAAGCTCGTCGGGTCTTCACGAACGAGATTTGGAACTTGCCTTACCTCTTTGTCTTTTTTCAGGGAAACAAAGTATATAACACATTGTGTTTTTCTTCATATGTTGAAGGTGAAAGGTCGACCCCTGAAAAAATATTGACAGTCACCCCGAGTTAGACTCATTTTCGTCCTTCTAGTGAAGCGCACATCTCCTGCAAGAAAGAGACCTAATAATTGAAGGCGATGGTGATTCTGGGGTTGTTCAACAGCAAAGCGATATTTAGGCTTCGATGCAGCTCGCTTCCCTTTGCCCTTTTTCGGTCTAATTCTGGTGTGGCCACCCAACTGTTTGAGCCAGTCCATCCCCTCCTTCTACAGAGAGCAGAAGCGCTAGCAAAAGAGTATGAGAGTGTTGAAAAGTCAATGGCCCTGGGGGCATTCAACCAGGAAACATCGGTCAAGTTTTCTCGGCTATCTATGATCATGGCTCGTCTCAATCTGTACAAGCATGATTTGGAAAATTATAACTCTTTGCTTGAAATGATGACCGATGAAGCGGACCAAGATCTCAAGCATGAGGCTGAACAGGAAATGCAAGAACTTCTCCCTCAACTTGAGAGAAGTGGTCAGGACTTACAAAAGCGTTTATTACCTCCCATATTACACAATGACAAGCCGGCTATAATGGAGCTTAGACCAGGGGTAGGTGGTTCGGAGGCTGCCCTCTTCACAGAGGATCTATTTAATATGTACTTGAACGTCGCCAGTCAAAAACACTGGCGTGCTTCAATCATCAGCGAATCTCGTGGAACAAATAATTTGCTCAACGAGGCGATTTTGAGCATCGACGACCCAGAGGCGTACAACTTCTTGAGGCACGAAAGTGGCATTCACCGTGTGCAGAGAATCCCGGCCACCGAAACCAAAGGCCGCATCCACACTTCTACTGCTGCAGTAGTGGTGTTGCCAAAAGTTTCGGAAGGAAACGAGCAGTCTTTGAAAGAAGACGAAAGGCAGTTTGCCCCGGGCGAAGTACGCATAGATACAATGAGAGCTGGGGGCAAGGGAGGACAGCATGTCAACACTACCGATTCGGCCGTTCGTCTTGTGCATATTCCTACAGGAATAATTGTGAGTCAGCAAGACGAAAGATCGCAGCCTCGTAATAAGGCCAAAGCGTTTTCGATATTGAGAGCCAGATTGGCTCAACTCGATCGTGAGAAGGAAATTGCCGAGCAAAAAAAGCTACGTACCGACCAAGTTTCCACAACAGACAGATCAGATAAGATTCGGACTTACAACTATCCGCAGAACAGGATCACCGATCATCGATGCGGGTATTCTATCCACGATTTGCCTGGATTCATGGAAGGGTACAAGATGGACGAGATGGTAGAGAAGCTTGAAAACACGGAATTTGTTGAGAGGCTTCAAAACCTCATAGAGCAAGAGGCGTGATGTGGACGTATTAAATAAAGGTAAATAGAAGGCTATTCAGGTTATTGGCCCTTTCAGCAATTGTACAAAGTTAGTCTTAACTACGAGGGTGCCAAATGCTGCCAGATCACCATATCGCATCAATGAAAGGTTCACAAAGAATGTGCGTGTTTTTGCTACTATTCCTGATACTCCCTAAGTACCAGAATTCTTCACAAGGAAATATAAACCGTATGTTAAATATTGCTGTAGGTTTAATCGTACCGTAGTAGTTTGTGGCACCATCTGAATGTTCACATTGCTTTAACTAATTTATGCCCTTCATAGATTGAATCGATTACCTAAAACAGGGTCTAGATACCCTTTGACTTGTGCCTATTCTCTTTATTGGTTTCTTTTGTGCTAGTTGCTCTCCCCTTTCATCTCCAATAGCTCTTCATTCTCCTAGCTCCCATGGCTTCGCAGCCATGCACTCCACACAATCGCACCTTGAGACGGTCTCTGCGAAAACCAGACCTAACAGATTTTAACACCATCAAATCATCTTTGCAGCCCAATTCAATTTTTATCACATGGCTCGCTCCGGAAAAAGACCAGCGGAGAACTCTATCCGACCCACTAAGAAACCTCGACTGGAAGTCCAGCAGACACTATATGTACGCAACCTTAATGATAGAGTTAACCGGGCTTTGCTCAAGCATACGCTATATTTACTTTTCACAACCTACGGAGAAGTGCTCGATATCAACATGAAATTAAAGGGACAAGCACACATTATACTTGATAGCACAGAGTCTTCGTCTCGCGCTTTGAGAGCCCTACAAGAAACCAATGTGTTTGGCAAGATCATGTACATAGACTATGCTAAGAAGAAGTCAGTATCGATCGAAGCCGCCGAGAAGGCCATCGCAGAGGAGGGGTAAGATTATTCATACGCAGAATCATCATGGTAAAAAATGGTTTGAGATTTTGTCTTAAATACGGTTAATCAACAGCCCGCAAAGCCGCTTCGAGTTCACCCATAACACAATCGGGCACACCTAGTTTGCCCAAGCTAGGGCCCCCAAGCGACACTTTCCCCGTCGATTCGCTCTGGACAATATCGCGAATGGCTGCCGATGCTTCCAAGAAACCCACGTTGTACTGCGGAATGCAATCTCTGTGGAGACTATACGAAATAAGCAAATCATTTTCCGCAAGCTGTACATCCCGACCCCGTTCGTTCAACTCATCGCGCTCAATGATGTTGTATTTGGTCAAGTCAACTTGCAAGATATCCAGCAAAACCGTCCTCGTGACCTTTAAGTTGGTCCGATTGGAGGGAATGCCTCGGCTATTGAAGTAATGGCCCCCAATCATCAAAGTGATTTTATCGTGCGCAGCTTTGCCAAACCTGTGGCCATCCATAAATCTCTCCGCGTCCAGCTCGGTATCCGAGTCATAAATGACTCCCAAAAGTGCCTCTGGGTTACGGTTTCTTCTAGGCACCAAGAACCCAAATCCATTGCCGTTTTTCGGGATTAGACCTTTCCTCTTGGTATATACGTTTGCAAGGAAGATTGTGGAATAGTCGAGATTCTCAAAGGTTCTGGCTATCGTCTTGTTTTCAAACTTGCATATGTGCGAAAGTGCTTGGAATCCCAGTGTGAAGCGCACATGGTCAAACTCCCTTGAGTTTTCGTCGCTCTTGACTCGCGAATGCTTCAAATCAAGATCGTGGACACTTGTGCCCAAATTGATGTCTACATTGGGCTGTTTTTGTAAGTATTCTGTCAAGGCCAATGGCAACGTTTGGAGCCCACTGTGTAGTCTCAAAATTGGGTATTTTTTCAACTTCGCAGCAACTTCATGCAATTTTGCACCCGGGGAAATCCTCTTTTCATACTCAAGAAGAAATGGGTTTAGTTCTGGTGCCACTTTTTTTGACGTCATATTCAGCATTACTGCCTTGACAATTGACCCGTGCTCCCTTTCAAACTTCACCATGTTTGGGAGTGTGGCATTCATACTAAGTTTATCGACGTCTCCGCTATAGATTCCATGCATTACGGCGCTCAACACATTGTCTGCGAGTTGTGGAGATCCGAATCTTCTTTGAATAAACGATCGTATTGATTCATCTTCGGTACTACCCAGCCGCTCGCGAAAGGGCTCTCTTAGTATGCTGGGAATTAAGCCTTGTGCAACATCACTAAACAAGAACTTTGTGAACAGCAGAAACGTATTCGGCACTTGAATTAGCTTGTTGGAGGGATCAAGAAGCCATTTTCGGTTTCCTGGAGAGGTTGCTCTCATCACTTCTATCTCCTTCTCATGGCCCATTTGCTTCATAATATCTACAATCAAAAGTGTTCCATCACTTACTCCTCTTAGAGTCCTGGGCCCTTTTTCTAAAATGACTTCGGAGCCTTGGTCAGCAAGCTTCAACGATTTAATCCACCCACCCGGTTCTTTTGCTGCCTCGAACACCGAAATTTTAACATCGGGGCGTAGCTTCAGGAGAAAATATGAGTAGCATAAACCAGACACACCGGCTCCGATCACAGCGACTTGACCATTTCGGGGCACGATTGACATAAGCGATGAAGTATACGAACGATAACGAAGTTCAACTGATGATAGAATTGGTTGAAAAATCACCCCACGTTATCAAACACAAGGTGTACTGATGCTGTTGTTGAGTTGCAGAACTGGGAGACAGCTTTCGCAGCCAATTTCGAGATCCGCGGAAGATAGGCTACATATAGCTATGCCGAGTTGGGATGTGCCTATATAATATAAACCCCGAGTAGCGAACTCAATAAGCGTGAAATAAAGACTGCGGCTGTGCCTCCTCGCTTAACGTTTCAGCCAGGATCTTTTTCCAATCATCTAAAGCAAGGCCTTTGTTTCTTATGCTCAAACGGCTCACATTTGCTTCAATCCCATTCGTACTTTCATTCCGGAGGAGGGGCAACCTTTGATCAAAATGAGCCTCATCAACAACTACATTGTGTATCTCTGTTGCTGTCAGACCTGTACCGCCCAGATGAATTGCGGAAGCGTTACTAGCTGCTACCAGAGATTCACTCACCAGCTCTACAAAGTCGATGTCATCCGAGCTGGAGCTGTCCACTGCGCTTTGTCTCGTGCGTGATGAAGAGTCATCGGACGTCGTTGAATTACTGGTGGTATCAGAGTTAGATGATGACACGGAATTTTCAAGTGCGCCGGCATCACTATTTCCGGTATGGCCATTACTGGCAGAAATGGAAGGCGCAAAAGAACTCTGTAATGAAGCCCTAATGGTAGAAGGTTTTCTTTGCGAGAACGAATGATCTGGGTCAATCATAACATCATCTATTGTGGCAATTTCTTCGGAAAAAGTCGCAGCTGTATTATGAGGAATATTTTCGTATGCTGGTGGGTGTGAAGGCGTGCTAGGATCCAAACTTGAGATTGACGCGGATCTTAATATGGGAGACCCAGGAGCAGAAGTGGCTTCTTCAAAAGATGGTGGTTGTTCACTTTCTGAAGGATTGAATGGTTTGATGCTAATTCCATTCCCCACATATGAAGGAGTGCGGAAGTTGATACCTCTGGGACGTTCAAGAGGCGCATGAGAGCCCAGGTTAATATCTTCGTACTCGGGCAATTGGATGGATGCATCGTTGCACTTGGCACTCAAGAGAATGATCGGAGTATCCACAACAACTTCATAATGATGCATTTTGTTGTTATCAGAGGCATCGGGCTTAGATATGCGAAACGAGACTTGCAACCTGTGCGAGATCTGAATGTGACGATAATTGGAGTCAGGGGATAACGCTTTTGTCGTGACTGTGTACCCTTGCGGGATACTATCGTTTTTTCCGCTTTGCTTCTTAGACAGTAAAAAAGACGAGTCAAGCTTTAAAATATCCTCCTCCATTCCGTAATTTAAAAGCTGACCTCCATGAAGATGGCTTATGTGTGATTCGAGACTACCTATTATTGGCAGTGATGGTAGTTCTAAGCTTGCAATCAGGTCCTTTTTCGCAGCAGAGGAATTCTTTCGATGATCATCATCTTCGCTTATATTGGAAGTTAAAATTTCCTTGTCAGCTTTAGAAGTCAAGAAGGGCAACGCAATGTTGATGTCTAGCGGAGAGGCGACCATAACCGAATGGTCATTCGACCTGTGCCTACCTGAGGTCGAAGGTCTTTCTTCATAGCATGAATAGAGTAGGTTGTTGTCTGGGCAGCTGAGGACTTCTTCTTTGAAGGGTTCGGTACCGCTGTAGTTGCTCTTTGACTTTGTTCTAAGTTCGCATAATGGAATGACCCGCTCTTTCAACTTCGTGTTCCTTGAACGCATATATGGATCATCACCATCGAAGTCATACTCGCGCAAAAGATCTTTGGAAGCGTAAGTGACTTTTTCAAGAATGTTAAACTTGATTCTTTTCACAGTGACATCTTTGACCAATGGAACAAGTTTCACGTTAATTGTATGTTCAGAACCCAAAGAGACGTATTTTCGAGGGAATGTGATTGCATAATGAAGAGAATCATTCCAAATACGGTTCACATAAATGGGCTTGTCAGCAATCGAATTAGCCAACGATGGGGGCGTGCGCACCATGGGTAAATCATAGTGTGCACTAGCGGCAACCTTTTTGGTCAATCTTTCGTGACTACCCGGTACTCGAACACATAGATTGTGGGCTAGAGAACCATTTGCCGTGTACACAGTAGCGGGGATGTTTGGAGGGATCAAAATGGGAAGCAAAAATACATAGAGGCCAGCCTTCTGTGATTCTGCGGTTAACTCTGTGGTTGCCAGCCAAGTAGAGTCCAGACTATAGCGGCGAATTCCCGAAAAGAGAGATGAGCCACCGAACAAGTCACTAGAGGTTTCGCGGGTGTCCACGAGCGTATACTGCCGAGTCCTCCTTGCCAAATGTTCAGGAGCAATGTCCCTTAGCTTCGTATCATTAGAATTCCTCAGATTGATAAAGAAATCTGCATCCTGAAAGCTGAACTCCCACTCCAAGCTTCCGATCTTGAAATTTTCCTCACATTGGTGCCGATTTGCACTGTCTGCAGTTGGCCATTGTGTCTTTGTCGTAGACAGAAACTCCACCTCCACTGATTTTGCACAAGAATCCTTCTTGAGCTCTATAATTACAGCGAACAAATGTGGGATCGATGTTTGGGAATCGATCTGAGAGCACAAGTAATTTGCAGATTTCAGCGCACGCATTTTCTTGGCAATGGTACGTATGACTGAGGAAACATTTTCGGCATCCTGGGCAGCTTGTGATGGTTCAAGTGTAACGCTCAGTCCAGGGGTCGATTCTCTTGACAGCGCCTGGAGGTCTGCATGTGAATCCAGATGAGGGATCTGGTTGCCGCCGTTATCAGCATCCTCATAAGTGAAGCTCGTGGACACCGAGGATGCCAAATAGATGCAATCGTGAGTGTTAGCTACGTGGATTTTGATCGATTTGGAAGATGCACTGCCGAGCCCGCCGGCAGTGGTCTTTAGTGGGATAGGTAGCTGGAGCCCCAAGTCTTTTAGAAGCGCGAGAAGCTTCTTCTGGATCACCAGGGAAGTTTCTTGCCGTATTAGCTCCTTGGCCTGCTTTCGAGAGACGCTTATGGAGCGCAAGTGGTGCGTACCTTCCCCATGATGTGTGAGTGACGAGGATCCAGACAAAGAGGCAAAGCCTTCGTCAATCTCCGAAACGACAATGACTTCATTCGAATGCGAGTTGCGCCGGTTCGGCGCCGTAAGCAACGTGCGGTCAAATTCTACAGACGGGTCGGAGAAGCGGCGCCCGACTTTATCCTTGAGCTTGCCCAAAGAAAACGATTTCATGGGCACTGCAGTAGGGGAATAGAACTATCAAAGTATAAATGTGTGAGGCCAGGCAAGAACACGATTCCAAACTGGCACGATCCTTCTTATCCCCCGTTGAGAAGTACTTGGATTTGCGTTATTAGAATTTGAGCTCAAAGTGGGAAGAGCCCGGGTGGGGGATAAATCTGTGTGATGTTATTTTTTTTTTCTTCTTCTTGTGTGATAGCAGCTTCACCATCACTGAGATTCAGGCACAGCCAATCTAGCGAAAGCGGTATCTGCAATACCGCAGCAGCCGCAGCCGGCGGCATCCGTCGGTAATTGGAGCGGCGCTGCGCAGGCGGATGCACGGACGCATGTTTGAATCTTAGACCTATTGTCCATTCAGCAATTTCTCTTGGGTTCCGAACCACCCAGATGCGTTGCTTTACGATTTAGCAACGAGAGAAAATGAGAGATCTGGAGCTGCGAAGTAAGCATGAAAATGTGTTGACATTAATGGAACGCAAAGACTTCTTTTCTTTTAATGTCTGATAGGGCGAAGACCTAGAAGTTGACGAGACGTAGATTCAGAGAGATAGAGATGAAAATCAAAACTGGGAATATCAAGAGAAGATGGATATTAAAAGAATGAATAAAAATAAGAGAAAAGGCCAATGAGTTACAATTTTCAAGAAACTAGCAAGAGACGAGAAACCAAAAAGGTAGGAATTCTCAAACAAGTTTCAGGCCAGACTTCTGGTCTTGTAGGGTGACAGGTCTCGTCTTTCTCGGTCTATTCACGCTGGCCCAGGGCGTGTTCCTAAAATTGCATGTGATCTAAGAAAGACAGGACGATAGTGGGTCTGGCCGAACAGAAGAGTGAGAAATCGCAACAAGCTTCAAATCATAGCTATCAAAAGGAAAGAAGAAGGGAAACCAACCGGGCATTTTTTCTGATGTTCGTTTTGTTGAGTACAGTTAGATCTTTCTCTTTCAAACCGGAAGACCTTTTTCGTATTCCGTTTTTCGTGACGTAAATTGGAATGTCTGGTTGAAATGATTAAGCGAACAAGCAGTCTCGCAATGATGTGCTACTGAGCTTTTTTCGGCTGGCTCCCGAAGCGGCGGCCGATGTGTGTGCGCGTAACGCAAGCGTTGTGAGCAACGACCGCGTGTGACAAGGTTGAAGACAAGGCTTTTTTGTCTGAGGAAAACTTAGAGTATACACGGGTCATGTAAAAGATACTGACGTCACCACCCCTTATGTTGAGCTCCGTATAAGTTTAAATACGAGAAACCGTTGTAGAAATCAGGAGAAACAAACCCACACTAGTATTAAAGAAGGGAGTGCGAACAGCAGCCTCCCATACTTGCACGAGTGTATTTCTTCATTTTCTTCCTTCTTTGAATGCTCCTTTTTCCGATACTTTCTTTCTTTATTTCTTTCTTTCTCATTTAAGCTTTTTTCGTGATTTGAGGCGCTAAGCCTTGTGCCGACTTTCAACGTCCTTTTCGGCTGGGTTACCAATTGAGGCAATGCCCCGGGCAAGAGGCACTGCTAACATGGGTGTCTCCTGCAAATTTCAGGTGAGACTCCTTGTTAATTCATCTTGTAGGGATAACACAGCCTGGTCAGCACCTATAATAATAATTCAACAACACTTTTCAAAACTTTCTCCAAGTGTGTAAACCCTCGGACCAAGTGAATCTGGTAAGGGCCTGACGACGGCGCCCAAGTAAATTACTCCGATTTTGTGAAGCAGGTATCAACATATGCACCATCTTCTAGAAGCCCTGTCATAACTTTGCTTAAAACCTCAACCTGAATAGGTTCGAAGGAAAAGTTCTCTCCATCCACTGAAATGAAGTGGTTTTTTGCGCTTATGCGAGGCACAAGTCTATAGGCAGTGATCTTTGCATGAAGCACTTCTGGTGAGTGCACATGTGTACCTTTATCAATGGAAAAAAGCATCTTAGCCATCTTGAAGAAAGACGTGTTTGTTGTGGTAATCACCAAGTCCATACAGCCATCATCTGGCAAGGCGGCCGGGAAGAATTGGGCATCGCTCAGCATGTAAGGCATCTTACCCACGTAGAATATATTGAGGTTCTGCAGAATTTCAGCCGGAAGCTTCTCCCAGTCCGTTGGAGGTGAAACATCGAGGCCAGGAAATGTTGGATTGAGGTTCCTAGTGTTATCGAGATTGTCTTCACCACCCCTGACTCCATGGGTGTCATAGTGCCTCTGTATTTGAGAATTGTCCCGGATTGCGAACTTCAAATAGAGATCACAAGGATATTTTGTTTTTGCAAGCAATCGTTGAGCCACACCTACCTCAAAACGCACGGAACCCATCCATCGCAAGTGCTCGGTGCCGATATCGGAGTCTGCAATGGTGCCGTATGCCTGTGAGAGAAACGAGAGCTTTGTTGAGCTTCCCAGGCTCACTGCCATAACGTCCATACGCGTACGACGCAGTTTAAGCATTTTGACAGCGGCTAGACCCGGGTTATTGGTGCCATGACTACTAAGAGACAACGCGTTTCCTGAACCGCATGGAAGTTGGGTAATGGCGACCTGGTCAAAGGCCTTTTCACGATCTTTTCGAAGGTAGAAGCCGTTTACAACTTCATGTGGCACACCATCACCGGAACAGCATGCTATAATATCAAAATCGTCAATTTTCATGTCCCGAGCTATGTCAGTGGCATGTGTAGAGTACTCTGTTTCCATGTAGGTGAACTCCACGCGAGCAGCGAGTAAAACGGGTAGAATTTGTGTCTTGTATAGTTTGCGAGCATTCCCTTGGCCTCCATGGTTATTAAGAATTACCAAGATACGTGGGCTTGGCTTGCTATGTTCATATGAAAGCGATAGGATATGCTGAGCTAGATCCGGATAAGTATCTATATTGTAGGCACCAATTTCCAAAGTGTCCGTGTGGATAGCCACCTCGTTGTCCTTCTCTATAGCATAGGTCAATTCAATTTCACCATCTGGCAAATTCTCACAGAATAACACGTTCTTAAAGGGTACATGGCACGTTTGAAGACTGCTTTCATCAGCGTTGTTCAGAAAACACGTGACACCCGAACCAGCCGATTTTTTTTGCAACTTTAAAATCGTGATTCCGTATTCACCAATTGCACCTTTTTCGGCAAGCCGTGAAGACCTGTGTTGATAATCTCCGGCCATCTTTTAGTAAGTCCAGAGATTTAGTCCGTCGAATGCCGTGCGTAATGCTCTGAGAATGGAGCGACTCGGCATTTTACGCGATCATGTGCGGGTGCAAATTGCAGTCTGAACCCAAGCATGAATAATGCATTCCGGCCGGGAAACGCCGCAAGATTCTGTGAGAAGCCACAATTTTTTAAAGTCTCTACGCTTGTTCTTTTATGCTTCAATCTTTCCTCCTTTATTTGTTGCAATTAATAGCATCTATACGTTTCACCCTGCCAAAAAATCAGCCCTGTAGCCCATATTCCAAGTCTTCGCCGGCCAACGTAAATGGTTGCGGGAGCGGAGCCTCGGTTATGTTCATCTGCCTCACTGTCTTTATCACCTCGATGGGCTCTCCTTGCTTCTTATCCTCAAGCACGATAATTCCTCCTGACCCTCTCATCTTGCGGATAGGCAGGAATCTTTCGTCTTTGTTGAAAGAAATGAAGCTAGCCTGCGATGGCAACACTCTCGACAAGTTTCCAATCTGATAAGGCGTCTTGACGTAGCGAATACTTACTTGCTCGAAAGCAGTATCCTGTTTCTCCGCATTCGAGTTCTCTTCATTGGTCTTCTTTTCTTCCTCTTTTTTGACTGCAGGCGTTTCTGGTTTGTGCTTCTCTTCGTTATCAACCTCCATCTGGTCATCATCATTATCCTCCTTCTTCTTGGCCTGTTGCATTTTGGCTCTTGCTTTGGCCTTGGCCGTAGTTGAGAGAACAGCCTTGGCAACAATGTCTGGCTGTTTCTCCTTCTCCTCCTCGATCTTGGGTGGATATCCGAAATACTCGGGCTTGCTGTGCACATTCAATTCGAATTTTGGAACCTTGAGGTTCTCATTGACACCGATAATAGCCGTTGGTGCAAAAGAAAGCGACAAGAAGTGAGTGAATGGGAACCAGAACCACGATTGCATGAACACTGCAAGACCAACAATGGCCTTAGTGTTCAATGTGTTGGTATTGGAGTTTTCCAAGCTAATTGTCACGTTACGGCCACCGGCGTCAATGATTCCTTGTGCTAATGTAGCACCAAACTTTGCCATGGCATCTTCGTGTTTGTTCTTGATTGTCTCCGCATATAACGTATGGAAATCCTTTACTTTTGGGAAAGTTGCTTCGTTTTGCTGGATCAAGATCATGGCAGATGCTTGCAAAGCACCTTGTCTCACGAAGTCCACATTGTCCTTCGTCAAGGGTTGCAATACTTCGAGGGCTGCAGGAGACGATCTTCCTGCGCAAGCAATTCCCAACGCCATTGCTGTACCATAACGCACGTGTGGGTTGTGTGACTGGGATAAAAGCTCGACAATTTGAGGCGCTGCGGTGTGATCACGGATTAACAAGAAACCCAAACCAAGCACTGAAGCTCTTCTCACGTCATCCGAGGGATCGGACACAGCAAAATGCAATAACTTTTTGATCGCGTCATTGTTGCCTGTTCCGGCATATGCCAAGGCAATTGTGAAAGCACCACCATATCTCAAGATAGCATTTTCCTGATCCATAAGCTTATCAATGATGGGGATGGCGTTATTTTCCTGTCCATAATTCAACAATGCAATACCAATTGCCAAGCCACGCACAATATGTTCATGTTGAGTCTCTTGTGCGTAAGTGAACATGTCATGGATGGCCTCTGCATTTCCGGAACCAAGCATGACCAAACCCATGGCTAACCCAGCAGCTTGTCCAGATACCGCAGAATCCGAGTAGAGAACAACCTTCAAAGCCTCGTAAAGGCTTTCGCTGTTGGAGCCCATTCCAGCAACACCACTTCCAAGACATGCACCATGGGAAACAACGTCGGATGTAGCGGTTCCAGCGGAGTTGCCACTTTCATCAATAAACAGCTTAAGATAGTCAATGGTCTCTCTTCCATGACCGGCAAAAATCAATCCAAGAGCAAACAATGAACCGCCTCGGGTGTATGCCGAGCCAGTAGAGCCAGGCAAATATGGCTTTAATATATTGCGACCCTGAGAAAGATTACCCTTGTGAATAACACCCAAAGCAGCGGTTGCAGAGAATTTCGACCAGTTAGACGCCTTTCCCAACCAATCCAAATTCTTTCTGAAGAATGAGTCGTCTGTGGTTCCCATGTGCAAGAAAGCGTTTGCAAAGGTCACTGCTGAGTGGAAAATCGAGTTTCTGCCCTCCAACGAGTGTTTTGTGGTATTCAAAATGGATATATCGATATTCTTGTTCTTGTACAAAAACGTGATGTCCAAGTCACATGTGGGGACTCCCGATAAGATATGTAGCAAACGCGCCTGGACAGGTTCCTGTGGATCAAAGTCGTCGTCTGTGGATAAGGCCCTGGAAACGTTGTCCACGAGTTCCTGAGACGCCGAGCTAACTAAATCAAACGCCCCCTGGTACGCAACCAACTTTTCTCCGTTTGCCACGAGTTTCTTGAACACCTGAGTGGCCAAGGTGTGATCGTTCAACTGAACGATGATCTTGAAAATGGTAAAGAAGTCCTGGTTGCTCTTCATCGCCAATAACAATTCGATCAAGGCATTCAAGACAGCCACACGGAAGGCGCCGTTTGAGATCACAACCTTGGCACACGTCAAAACGTAGTTGATCAAAGCTGTGCCAGCCTCGTCATCACGTGCTACCTCGTCGCTAATGATACGCGTGATGATATCCAAGCGGAAGCTGTCCAAAGCAATGCCCAATGCCAACTTCAAGTCGCCAGCGGCAATGCACTTTTGTGCCATTTTCTCAAACACCAACGTGAGCTGTGGACTAATTGGTCCCAGTGCCTCGCCCGTATAAATTTTCTGCGATTCCAGTGTGTACATATTGATACAATGCGAGACAATCGTCTCTATGTACTGGCTTTTCTCCTCAATGTTGAACTCGTTCCCGGCACGAAGCCCATACTTAACTGACGCCTCAAAGTCCCCGAGGTTATAGTATACTTTCGAAATAACAAGAGCAGCCAACTCCCTGTTGCCAAAGAGCGAGTCTTCGTAGAGATCCTCTAACTCAGGTAAATTGTTGGCGATTTCAGCCCAAAGTTGGTCAACCACACTATTCAACGACGCCAACGCATGCAGCTTCAAAGAGCTATCATGCTCGGCGAGCAACGCAATGTATGGAGCTGCAGAAACCAACGCCATATTTCAATGATATGTTTTGCAAAGGTGGGATCGGTGTAGCTATATTTGAGTAGAAGGAAAAGGGTATCGACGAGACCTTGCCACTGCTAGCGACCCGCACTTGGACTTCTGATGGTGCACGGGTGTGTGGTGTCATTATCAAGCACGCTCACTTCGTTGCCGGTGGGTGCGAATGGAACGTGAAGGAACAGTAAAAAGCATTGGGCGCCGAGGACTGATCTAAAAGTCAGGAGTGGGTGGTATTGTGAAATAAATTACGGGCAAATGAAGGAAAGGGCTTTTATAGACTGTTTATTCTCTTTTCTTTTCAACCCTAATTTTCGAGATATGTTTGCCAAGGTAACAGTTTGTACGTTAATGGAATTATAGTGAGTTTCTTTCATTCGATGCACCCGTGCACAGGAGGCGATTGATAGACCAGAGGTTGGCCATTTAAAACTGATACTAATAGATCCCCGTCATGGTTGAAGATAAAAGACGGGGAAGAGATGTTAAACAAATGTACACCTTTACTGGCAAATCAAAAAAACATATCGTTTACTACTATGTACTCTCAAATTGTCCCTAATACAACAAGCGGGTGGCGATCTTGTATGGTGTTTGCTCTAGTTGCTCATACAAGGACTTGATGTCGGAGATGTCAACATCGGAGATATCTGCCATCAAGTAAGCCACGTCGCCTCTGGAGTCGGTAAATTGCTTCTCAATATTGTGGTTGGACAAGATGTTGTTGACAGTCTTCAACACACCAGGCACGTTCTGGTGGGTATACAACACTCTCACAGTATTCTCCTGATCCAAGTCCAAATCTCTCAAAGCAACCTCGGGGAAGTTCACCGCACCCACTGTATTTCCTTCGTTAATGTACTTAATCAAAGCAGTTCCGACCTCAACTCCAATGGCAGACTGTGCCTCCTCAGTGGATCCACCAATGTGTGGAGTTAAGATAACGTTTCTCAATGAGCACAACTCCTCGGCAAAAGAGTTCAATTCGTTGGAGAAGAGTCCTTCTCCATTCTTGGCTGGCTCATGTGGGTACACATCCAAGGCAGCACCGGCGATTTTACCGGCCTTCATTGCCTGAATCAAGGCAGGAATGTCAATGACGGTTCCTCTCGACGCGTTGATGACGTATGAACCATCTTTCATGGCAGCAAATTGAGGGGTCGACAACAAGTTTTTAGTCTCGGGCGTAGCTGGAACATGCAAAGTGACAAAGTCTGCTTTCAGCAACAACTCATCCAAGGAGTCCACTTGTTTGGAGTTACCCAAGGCCATGATCATGACAACATCGTAGTAGATGACGTTCATACCCATGGCTTCTGCCAAGACGGACAACTGAGCACCA
This sequence comes from Metschnikowia lunata, assembly GCA_030583235.1. Lineage (NCBI taxonomy): Eukaryota > Fungi > Ascomycota > Pichiomycetes > Serinales > Metschnikowiaceae > Metschnikowia > Metschnikowia lunata. The sequence goes on along the minus strand of JAJMHP010000027.1, from coordinate 125,782 downwards.
ATGTGTCCGTATCCGACAATTCCCAACGTCTTACCTCTGATCTCCCAGCATTTCGAAGACACCTTGTTCCACGTACCGGTGTGCAACTCAATCGATCTGTCGCCCAACTGTCTGGCCAAAGTGATGATTTCTGCAATCACCAACTCAGCAACAGATCTCGAGTTGGAAAAGGGCGAGTTGAAAACGGCAATTCCAGACTTGGCCGCAAACTCCAAGTTGACTTGGTTGGTTCCAATACAGAAGCAGCCAATGACAGCCAAGTTCTTGGCGTGTCTCAAGACGTTCTCCGTCAACTTGGTCTTGGATCTGATACCAATCGCGTGCACATCCTTGATTTTCTCAATCAACTCGTCCTCAGGCAAAGACGACTTGTAGAACTCGACCTGATATCCCTGGTTTTTGAAAAGGTCAATGGCAGTTATGTTGACATTTTCCAACAACAAGATTTTGATATCTCCGGTGGAAAAGGGCTTCAAAGCTTTGGTAGGCCTTTGGCTGCCACCATGCTGGCTCAAATAAGACTGAGTAGGGGAAGTTGAAACGGCATTAGGGGAGCCAGAATCAAGGTTCAAGGCCTTCTTAAACGAAGAAGCAATATCTTGTGGACCAGTCATATTCTCCGGGTGCTTTGATCCAGAAAATGACGTATTGAATACTGGAAGGTTTCAAAGTACAATTGATTGTCTGTTTGGCTTGGTGGAAGGCAGGCGTGAGAAAATTTTGCAAGCCCTTGAGAGAAAAGCTAGTTTTACCTTAATACAAGGTCCTTGAAATTGGCAGTTAGTCACCTTTTTTCCTCGCGGCGCTCGCAGCACAAGTCACGTGCAAACAGCCAATTCGTGTAATTTCTTTGCTCACGAACGATAAATCAACCTCAAGTTGCTATGGCGAATTCCTATTTTTCTTTAAAATTGGGCTTTTGATAAAAATATTTTCGGTTACCGCAAACTCCGATTTAGTCAAGGAAGCTTGCGTGGCTCTTAACTTCAAAACACCGTCCTAGGCGAAACCCGAAATGACTCCGCTGTGACTTCGAAATATTAGCCAGTGTACAGGATCGTATGTTTAATTGCATATCCAGGTGAAATTTATACTTGGCCATAATAGAAATGAATCACTGAGAAATTGCTGCCAATAAAAACAGTCTTTATGATCTAAATGCAAAACGGCACGAGTCTTATATTAGGGATTTAGCTCGGCACACATGTTGTCAGACTGCTTGTTAAGAATGCTAATTTTAACTCCTTAGCTTGGCCAAAACATTTCCACGGAACACACCGTACACTTGAACCTCGATTTGAAACCTTCCACAAATATTGTGACTGAAACAAATACTGCTTAGCTGGAAAAGATGTTCATGCACCATTTTGGTTGCTGTAATGACATGTTTTTTTTCGTGATTCGTGATATTTCCTTGCAATTTTTTTGAATTGTCGATACGGACGTTTCCTGTTGCTATTTGTAAACTTTTTCTTAATAAAACTTTTTTTAAAAAAGATTTTTTTTTTGAAAAAATCATCATAGAAAACTCTTTTCTTTCTTTTTTAATTTTTTTTTCTTTTGAAAGAAAGATCAAATTACAGGGATTAAACAAGTTCGGCTCGCGCCTGACTCAGCGACGAAAAAGTATATCATTACAGAAAAACACCCGTAATAGATTGCAACCTCACATCAGGTGCGTCAGGTTTATGCCCATAGTCATCCAACTTCCTTCCAGGCAAACTAAAGCGGGTGAACATGGTCAGGACTCTTAAATTCTGTTGACACTTTTTAATAAATTAAACAGCAAGAAATAGTTCGTGCCATCATCCGAGCCAAAAATTCGCCTGGTTAGCTCAATCGGTAGAGCATTTGACTCTTAAGCTGATTAAGGTCTATCAAAAGGTTGCGGGTTCGAGCCCCGCATTGGGCTTTTTTTGATCCCGAAACCTTTTCATAGTTTTTAGTGGGTAATCTTATCTTACAGTTTTCTAACACATAGCTATAGTCTACCATAGCTTATCACTTGGGGATGAATTCTAAAGTTCCCCGAACTAAGGCGAATTTGCCAATCGTCACCTTTTTTTTTTTTTGATTGGCGCTCTGCCGTAATCAGGACCGCGCCATCCTGCACGGTGGGATCATGACATTGTTCCAGTTCTTAGACCCTAGACATGCTACCGGAGACAAGAAAGACATTCAACTTTGAAGGACTTGTCCATTGTTGGAAACATTCCCTAAGTGCTGTGGCACGTTCTTGAGTATTTTTTGTGGAAACTCTGATTTGACAGGAAAACCCAAAATTCGTCTCGGGATCGTCTTCAGTGTCTTCTCGCAGACTAGAGGGGCGTTCAGATCAAGACTCTCACTGGCAATCAGCTGCATTAACCTGAGGGCATATATTCTGCTTCACAAACCACAAACCACCAAACTGAATAATCAAACAAAAACAAACCTCAACCTCAAATTTGAAGTTTTTCGCACGAGCTTAAAGACATTTAAGCATTATATCTATACTATCTCTTCTGATGCGTCTGGGTCTTCAATCCCCTAAGACACCTCAGACCAAGAAGACCTTCCTGCCCCATAGTGCAGCGCCACTGAGCGTTTTGAAACCTAGTCCTGGAGGCCGACCAAAGACAAGTCCTGTTGCAAGAAGGATTTCAAGAAATTACCATGACTTGAGCATTGATCAGAGCTCAAACATTGAGGTGATATGCCGGCTCCGGCCCTTATCTTCTGCCGAAACAGAAGCCAAAGCATCTACTTCTGTCCGCATGGTTGACAACAAAACCGTGACAATTGAAGAGAGAGAGTCTTCAACCACATTCAAGTATGACCATGTATTTGACGTGTCAACTCTGCAAGAAACGATCTACGATGTGGTTGGAAAGAAGACGCTTGATGACTTTTTCAAGGGCTTCAATGGAACAATTCTTGCGTATGGACAGACCGGTGCAGGAAAATCCCACACCATGTTTGGTGCCTTAAAGGGTGCCGAAGATCAGCAAGGCTTAATTCCGCGGATTGCAGAAAACATCTTCAAGCATATTGCGGTAGGACCACCCGACGTCCAATACACGGTTGGGGTCTCGCTCATGGAGATCTATAAAGAGCACATCATCGATCTTCTCCACACCCAAGCAAAGGGAAGTGATTACGTGATTCAACAGGACCCTGTCAACGGTGTTTACGTGAAGGGATTGTCCCATGCTTTTGTCTCCACTCCTGAAGAGATGGATCTAATCTTCTGGCAAGGCTACCAGCTGCGAAAGCGAGGAGCCACAGCACTCAATGCAGAGTCCTCACGTTCCCACGCTATCTTTCAAGTAACACTCACCCAGAACAACGTTGTGGGTGGGGAATTGAAGAAGAGTAACTTATTTTTGGTAGACTTGGCGGGGTCGGAGAAGTTTGATCGCACCGGATCCTTGGGCAACACCCTAGAAGAAGCAAAAAAGATTAACCAGTCTCTATCTACACTAGGGCTTGTCATCAATTCTCTAACTGATCCAAAGTGCACATATGTTCCTTACCGGGACTCAAAGCTTACTAGAATATTACAGGAGTCCCTCGGTGGTAACTCTCGCACAACATTGATAGTGAATGTTTCGCCTGCTTCGACCAGCGCCTCAGAGAGTATATCTACATTAAGGTTTGGCACAAGAGCAAAAAATATCCGCAACTCCGTGCATGTCAATTCCGAGTTGAGTATGGATCAGCTTAAAATTCGTGTTGCTCTCCTCGAAAGGCTAAATCACGAGCTAGAGACCGAACTCAAAGAGGTCAAAAGGCCATCAAATAATGTCTTAGGTTCTTTTCCGATCGATTCCTACGAATCGAGTGAAAGCCCAAATTCTTTTACTGAATTGACACCGTCTACTGATGACTTGAACCATAAAAATGCAAAGATCGCCCAGCTAGAGCAGGAGCTACTAGAACTCAAGATGAAAAACCTCAAGATTGAGCACAGCGAGGATCTGAAATTGTTTCGACTTGAGAGTGCGCTTCATCAGATCAATGACAAGCTAAAGGATGTTGAGTTGATGAACGAAAACCTTCGGCGTCATTTGATCATCAGTGAAAAGATCATCAAACACAGAGATGAGAAAATTGAAAAGTTGTGCGCAGTGGTTAACGATCAGCAAATGCAAGTCAATCGTGAGAGTGCCCACTTTGAATCTAAACTACGTGTTTTGAAAAGCAAGCTTGATGCCCAGAGGTTTCGTGAAGCATCCAGAAGGAGCGGTCTGCTGGCCTTCGACTCGCTTCCAAGTACTTCAGGGAGCTTTCTTGATGACGAAGATATAATACCACATGTTCTCGATAATGTCAAGCAAAATAGTGCTACGCCGTCAAAGGGGTCGCCTCGAGAGATTGCCACATCCGCTAATTTATCCCCTGCGTCACCAAGAGTGGGACTCAACCTTCGCATAGTGAAACCATTGCGAGGTGGTGGAAAGGTGCAAGCAGAAAGTCAGCCTGCTGAAGACCTGAGCATATTACAACGATCACCCTTAAACTAAGCTGGTTCCATGTCGCTACAACTGGCTATCTTTTCGCCCTATTATTTTCTGCGGGCCAGAGGTAGGGTTTTTTTAGAAATGTTGTCAAAATTTGGCTTACCTATTTACACTTGCACAATCTCATACATTTCAAGTCTTAAAAAGAATGCTATATTGAGTGCCTAAATCATGAGCAAGCGTGCTGGGGATAATAGTTTAGTTTCTTCTATAAATCTAAGAGATATTGTGCGTGGGGTTCACGGTATTTGCACTCGGTGCAAATGAGTAGAAACTGGCAGCATCGATTTCGTCATCTTCCTTGCCTTCGCTAATTTCCTTCCACGAAGCTGCAGTCAAAATGACGAATCCAACGATTACCAATGCGTCTCCAACCAACTGCTTAAAGCCAAGCTCGTTGCCAAAAATCACCCATTCGACAATGCCAATCAAAAAGATGGTAACTAATGAGCTGACCGAAGATAAAACAGGAGAGGTAAGTGCCATCAAGGACAAAAACAGCCCCGAGAAAAGAAGGTTGGATATGATGGAGCCTGAGATGAAAGTCCAAATCCTGAAGGTGTCCTTGCCGTAGTTATAAAGGTTGAAATGATGGATCTGGAGTATTTCTGCAAGAAAGATGCCCGTAATCAAAAGCAACAATGTCGAGATTCCCAACAATGCCATGACAAAATTGGAAAACGTCAGCTGCCTGCGCGGAGTAATCACCTTGGCTAAATGTTCAGGAACACATGTGTACTTCTTGTATAGGACTTCGTAATATCCATACAAAACAGCGCCAATAGCAATAACGACATTTCCCCAAAATCTATATGGATACTGGGCCTCTGACTCTGTCGAGTCAGCACTCGAGTACGCGACAATAAAAACACCCGAGACAGCAATAATAACCGAAGACGCTTTCAACCATGAAAACTTCTCGTTCAACAATGGAATGGCAAATGCGTAGGCTGTGAAAGCAGAGCAGTTATAAATCGCGGTGACATCCGAAGCGTATGTCATGGACATGGCACCATACCATGTAAATCCGGCGAGGTTCAACACAATGGAGATAATGGCAGTTTTTGTGGCAATATACTTGAACGCAGGCGTGGCAATGAAACTTTTGACACATGCAGTTATAGATGATGTCGATGGAATGTGCGGGTTTTTGTCAATCAACAACTGTAAGTCATGGGTTGAGCGGTCACAGTTACTGTTGGCTTCGTAAACAAGAATAGAAGTATGATAGACATTATGAATTTGCTTGACAATGCACTTTTTGAAATATTTCCACAAGCTCATCGGCCGATTTCCAGCTGTATCCACTACTCCGCCGCCGGCAGTCGGAGGTACCCTGCTACTTTGAGAAGGCGACTCGATGGCCGCCTCGTGTTCCAAAAGAAATGCACTAGAATCGAGGCGCTCGTATGAGACCCCTGATTTCATGTCTCTCCACTTCGTATACGTGCGCCACGCCGACGTAAAAAGCGCCTGCAGCGGCCACAAGAGCCACCAGGATCCGTGAGTAACCAAAAGCAAAACAACCGGCTCTTTGAACCCAATAAGGTATGCTTGACTGGTGAACTCCGTTTGGCAAATGAATGTGATCAAAGACATGACGAAAAGCGACGCCACAAACACAATTTTGGCGTTCGAAGTCCCGTGGTCAGTAGCCACGGATGCATCGCTACGGGCGTTGAGTTCCGTAATTGCCATTTATTCTCTTGTGTGCCTTAGGGTTTGGTTTCTTATACTTTATAGTGCGCCGTAGACGCGAGATCAAGCCCGCTTTTTTTCCCCGCTGGCTTCTATGTATGGAATGTCCTGTCTGCTTCTCGACACCCAGACAATATCGATTTGAAGTGGGCAGTTGGAGAAATAAAATGCTTGGTAGGAGAAATATTACTATAGAAGTTAGTTTGTTTATTTTTCTTTTTTTTTGTATTTATGCTCTCGTGCCACTTATGAATTGTATGGAAGTTCCAATAACGTGGGGTATTTCTGGTCTCCCCATCCGTTATTCAAGACTATAGTCATATCAGCGATCTTGAGAATATTCTGGCTTCTCTCCAAAGATGTAGTCGGATTCTGTAAGGCTTACCAACAACATCAATTCTCATAGGTATTTGGAAAGTAGCTTCCAATGATACCGTACAGTGGACTTAATCGATGAAACAAATGCAACGTTAAAAGAAGGTGCATAGTCACAACAGGAGGAAAAGTCCGTCAAGTAAAGTCCATTTTTTTATCAACTCGCTATATTTTTCTCCCGTGTGACTCGTCAGAATTTAAGAATCCTGTTCATCGTCAACGGGATAAGAACGAAAAGCGAGACAAGAGGAAGGGCACTATTTCTTTAGTCGCTATCACTTACGTATTCATCTGCAGAAGCAGCTTCAGACTCGTCAGAGGACTCTGTTCCGTACTTACGGTCACTAACTTCTCCACGTTCTACGTAGACCAGTCGCAGGCCCATATAGGGAATGTTGATATCAACAACCCTATCCGCAGTGGCTAGCTCATCTACCCACTCGTCGAGAAACTTGATTTTGTAATGGACAGGTATTCCGTTCGTAATTTCTGGAGTTTTTCGCTGAAACCGTAGTTTTCGGTAGTCCTTTATGTACTCGTCGTGCAATGCGTAGAAATCAGCGGCACCCATAACCATGCGGCAATAAAGTAATGTCAATGCTGTTATGTACTTAAATTCACGGTGCCCATTTTGATCAAGATAAACCCTGATTATTTCAAGCGGCGGCTCGATCTCGAGCATACGTACTAGGCAACATAGAAATGGGCTCGGCCGATTACTGGAATCGGTGCCTGCAACATACTGCACGTGCTCTGTCATCACTGGGAGAAGCGTTTGCTCGTTGGTCAAGTGTAGGAATTGTTTGTAGAAAAGCGAGTCTTGGACTCTGTGTCTTATAATTGGCTCCACAAGGTTGGCCTTGTTTGCCACGTTCCGCTTGTCCATAAGATAAGTTCCCTATATTTATAGATGTGCTTGGAGCGCACATGCGGCGCGATTGAAAAGTTGCGAAAATGGAGTCAAAGACAGAATAAGATTTCAAGCTTAAAAAGAATAAGAAAAAGAAAGATGTAGTATGAGGCTAGGAAAGAAAAATCTGGAGAGTCCGCATTGATCTATCGACCCATGCTTGGTTCTACTCAACATTTGAGACACTTCTTGCAAAGAAAAAGGATGTACACATTACAAAGCATCCGTCAATTAAAGCATTGCACTTGACCAATAAAAGCCTTTGCTGAATAAACCACTTCTAACAACACCGCAAATAATACGCATGCCCCCCTAGTGCAGTTTGTGGCATGGTAAGGGAAGCCAATTCGGCTTGCTATACCCTTCACCTCAATCTTCATCATCTTGGAAATCAATCTTATCTAACTCTGAGATCAAGCTGCCCAATTTCTTGGAAGCCACGTCAAAGAACTCCTTCTGAGCGGAAATAAACACCTTCAACAAGTTGACATTCTCTAAAGGATTTATGAGTTTTCTCATCTCCAAAACGGCAATCTCTGTCGCACCCACTAGATCGTCCTCTTTCGCGATCAAGTCTTCATTCTCCTCGTCTTCATTGCTGACTTGTGATCTCACCAAATCGAACTTCTGCCGAGCTGCGTACACCTTCTTACGCATTTCATTCACCTTGACAAACTTTTCGTTCAAAACTTCCACCAATTTGTGGTTCAACTGACTCATGATCTTCTTATCCTGATCCAATCTAGCACTACCGATCTCGATGTAAGCGGAAGAAATCAGCAACAAGGCAAATGACAACGAGTCGCTGGAACCAGCAAATTGATTACCGTGTCTCGTTGCAATCTGGGCAATTTGCCCGTACAATGTTTTGGGAAGCTGAGCAGAAGTCACCTGAATATCCACCGTATCATCTTCATTCGCTGGTTTCACTTCATCGGAGGCGGTAGAATTGCCCAAAATAATATTTTCCACCTCTTGAGGCGTCGACACGTTCTTCAATTGATTAAACTTGTTCGAGAGAATCAGTCCCACATGTGCATCCTTAATTTTGTTAAGCGCTGAGTTCCCCGGTGGGTAGTCATAGCTAAGGGTGCCATAAGTATCGTTCGTGTATTGGATCAAATCAGTATATAACTTCAACAACAAGTCACAATTGGCCTCCAACTTCAAGTAATCCTCTGGTAACTCGCTTACTTCAACATTTGGATCCAAACTGGTGGCGGCTAATTGTTGTACTTGCTGCACTTGTGACGAGATCAACTGCTGAGTCTTGGTAGTAAAAGGTTGGATCGACTCCTTCAAGTGTTCAGAGTACTCAGACACGGTTTTTCCGGGGTTAACGTTTTGAATGGACTTCGAGATGGACTCCAAATCAACTTTTCCAATCGAGTCTTGGATCGACTGGAGGTTGAAGCTGGGAAACTTAAATGACATTTTCTGGGGCGGGTACTCTGTTTAGTTCTTGCGGGGTTTTTCTTTGAGAAGTATTCGAGCTCTCAGTTGCAAGTAGTGGGGCGTTTAACTTCATCACCTCCACGCGGGATTTCCCAGGAGTGCATGCACTCAAGAGAAAAGGTCGAGGGGCTACCTGGATGAGGCTTTACTTGAACAATGGGCAAGACAATAAAATGAAGAAGAGAAGGGACAGTGGAAAATTCAAAAAAAAAAAAAAAAAAAAAAAAACTGAGAAAAAACCAAGTCTGAAATTCAAAATCCACAGCATAAATTCTGAGACTACTCCCGACTCGCGGGCGTATCGTTCCGGCCCGAGTTTCCCGGGGGAACGACGTCTCAAGACTCCAGAAGTGTATGCCTCTAACTAGCTTAGACGAACCAGAATATACGTCACTGAAAATTGTGTTTGCAGGTCTCAAAAATGACACGGGGACAGGGGATCTTAAAAAGGTTTCGTGTCATAAGAAAGGGATAGAAAAGAAATATGATGGACAAGAGGAAAATGAAGAAGGAATCAATTCAATCAAGCGCCTGCTTCAGGCACCTCTTTAACCCGTTGAATCTGTAATCTACTATGAGAGGACATGGGTCTTCGTCTTCTTCCGCACCGAAACTAGTAACAGTTAGTAATGTCCACCTAAAGAAGTCGAATACCAATCAGATATGTTTCTACTATCTTTCGAACAACATCTTCACACCCGCGGGTCAGTTGTCCCTATCAATAAGTTCATCATATGGTTAACGGCATCACATACTTTTCTATTCAAAGAAAGCATCTTCCTGATGCAAAAATCTTAATTATGAAGTGGGCAATGGATACTTGGTGAGAACTGGCTCACCTTTTTATACGGCGATGAGCCCCGGTGCACGGGTCTTGCACGCACACTTAGGGCTCAACTTCGAAGGTAACATCTTTTCCATCAGGGCCGGAACCAAGTGTGCAGTTCATGTAGGCATTTGAATATTGTTCTTTCAGGCTTATATGCTTTAAGAGGAATATATTTGAAGCACTGCGAAGAAGACATATTTGATGAAACAGTTTCAATTTCGGTTAGGAGGGCCACGTAGTGTCACGTAGTGTCACTTCAATATCCACAAGCTGAGAGCATGAGAGAACCTTTAAGTGATGTGCAACACGAAAACTAAAAATTTTTGGCTGAGAGAACTAAATTCACTGGTTTAAAGGCATCAGTGTATCTGAAAAATCTCAATAAATGTCTGCGAACCAATAACTCGACTTTTTCTCTAGCTTCTGATTTTTGCTGGATGTTTTTCGAAACTTTAATTTCACCGCACACCCTGTCGTTATTTTATAATATTTTTGCGATTTAGGCGCCAGATAATCTTTCACTTGGCATTCAAGTTTTGGCGCGCGCTCTATCAGATGCCATATGGCCTTCCGGGCCGTTGTTATCATGCTTGGCATTTTTATACAACAATAGAAGAAAATTTTCCTCAAAGCCTCCATTTCTTCCTCACAAAGATACACATGTTCCATCTTGCTCTGTCAATTTACACGCAATATAGTAGACGAGAGCAGTACAACCTCTTGATTCTCGGGCTTGACAATGCAGGCAAGACGACATTCTTGGAGCATATTAAGCTTTTATATCCAGCGGCCAATGAATCCCTGAAGGAGAAAGATAAGAGAGTGTCGAAAAGTTCATCGGTAGTGGAAGGGAGTGAAGAAGATACTGTAAAAATTATCAAGGGCAAGAAGGTACTTCCAACTGTGGGGCAAAATACTTCCACGGTGCGGTTCAAATCCAACGAGTTTTCCTCGACCATGTCCAGTTCCTCGCAGTTCAAAAACATCAATTTAAAGTTTTGGGATTTGGGAGGCCAAAAGTCGCTCCGATCGTTGTGGTCCCGCTATTATCGGTCGTGCCATGGCATCATCTTCATCATTGACTCCACGGATACGGAAAGATTCGAGGAATGCTACGAAACGCTCATGGATATTGCTCACGACTCCTCCTGGGCTCTAGATGGTTCAAACAGTGTTCCAATTTTGATGCTTGCTAATAAACAAGACTTGCCCCAGGCAGCGGACCTAGTGTCGCTCAAGACCGGCGTTTTTATAGAGGTGGTGAGCAAGCTAGAGGCCACTGATCTGAAGCTATTACCTGTGTCGGTGTTGGAGAATCACGGGCTTCGTGATAGTGTGGACTGGCTCGTGACACGCTTGGTTTACAACAAGGGCAACCGTCCCCCAGAGTATCGCTGATAAGGTTCGCATGTACTCACGATGCAATGTTGCATCGAGCAAAGAAAAACGTGAAAAATCTCGGACTTTGGCTTTTGCAAGCTGTGACACTTGCATGTCCTGTGAGAGCGTCTACTATTGAAAAATACTATGGAATCATGTTTTAATTCCCCCTCTTTCCATCAAGCCCTTGGTTCATGCATAAACCTCGCGAATGCTTCTGAGCAAGCCGCAATGCAATGAACTGCTACCGGGCTCCAAGCTTATTCCCATGGCTCGTATGCCTGGTCTGCCTCTGAATAAGTGAATGTCGAAATTGGATTGGAGACGAACACCTCATATTTTCATTGGTGTTCCATCTGCGCAAGGCTGAGACAGCTGTTTACAAGTATATGCTTGGGAACGTCACTTAGTAACTGCGGCCAGACGCCATTCTCAGCCACCAGGCTTGGGCTTGCTAGACCAGGGATGCTACGTCTCAACTGATCCAATCCCGATTTTGACCGCCTTTCCTGCTCGTAACCAAATGTAGGAACAGGGCTCAAGGTTCCATGCATGAACAGCCGTCCACTGTCGCGCCCTCAGCACCCACCACGTTTTGCACTTGACGTCACTTGCTATTTTGAACGCCCTTGATCTCGAAACCTGATGACCTCTACATTCTCATCTGAGGCGAATTGCCCACGATAATTTTTAAGTTTTCTCAATTCAAAATATATACCCACCGGCCAATTCTTGAGTTAATGTGCTCACCAATAATTGTCTAACTGAACAATCGCATTTTTCACCTGACAGGCTTCCACGGCGAGGATTAGTTGTAGTGTAGTATTTTTCTGCCCTGTAGACCATAACATTTTCCCCGCCTCACTCCGCAATCAAGGCGTGAACAGGGGTGGTGCCCATGAATGAGAGCAACTATGGCGCATAAATTTTGCAATCAAAGCTCACTTGCGACACTGTGTGCACTCCAACCATGATGGATCCGCAAATTGGTTGCTGTGGAAAGCACCTGATTTCAAAGTATAAGACAAAGGCATTCGGCACTCTCCACCCGTATTTGCTTAATTCTGGAAAAACAATCTTTGGAAGTTCTCTTTGCATTTTGATACTCCGTCACCCATCAATTGCAAGAATAATCCATAACACCTTCATCTTTATCCCAACTTCAGATAGATCGTTCCTGCTAACAGTAATTTCGCAACCATTACTACCCATTATACCTGAGCAATCATTAATTGAATCCTAGTGCACCATGACTCAAGGAAGCAAAATCATGGGCAAGCTTTTTGGTAAGCACAAAAAGGAAGAGAAGGATTCGAAGCACGGAAGCGCTGATGCGAGCAAGCCCTCGAATGCCTCAACGACTCTGAGCTCTGTTTCGAGTTACGATGCAACTGGCGGAAGCAGTCCCCGCAGAAGCAAGTACGAGGCTGAATTGATTGGAGCCAGTGGCGCAGCAGGGGCTGTTGCGGGCTCGACTTCGGCTGGTTATGCCACCAGTCAAACCAGTTACGGTGCTAGTCGTGGTCATGCCAGTACTCGTTCTGACGCTTCGAGCAAATACGGATCAACCTCCAGCTCAAAAGGCCAGGTGGTTTCTCTGCCTCCACCGGTAATGAGACAACCCTTAGACCAGACCTATGGCGGCGATTATGCCGACGGGAAAACCCCAACCGAGTTGTCCTCCCACATCACTGTGTCCGGGAGTAACAAGGCTTTGGTGGATAACGAGCGTCCACGTTACGACAATGACGCTACCCCAATCAAGGGCCAAGGACAATTCTTCGACCCTAGGGACACTCAAGGTGGCTTGTACAAGGGCGGATCTGGCGTCGAGAAAAGTGGATCTTCCAATGGTGGTCACGTTCCAGCCGGAGTTGCAGCCGTCTCTGCTTCTACCGGACTTGCTGGTGGTGTAGCCAAGGGTGAGTATGGTGAGTACTCTGAGGCCACGCACGCTCAACTCCAGCAAAAGAATTTGAAAACCAAGCCAACTGCTTATGCTGAGCAAGAGGCTATCGGTAAGAAACACGAGGAGACCCAAACCGATGCTTACAACGCCGGACGCAGAAAAGGTCTTGCCGATGCCAAGCAGGGATCAGGTGCCTCTTATGGTGGCGAAAAGTCTAGATCCATCGACCCAAAGAGCGAGCACCAAAAGAACAAGTCTGCTTACAACGAGGGCGGATTGGCTGGTGCAACTTCTGAAGCCAAGCGTGAAGCTAAGCAATCAACGCCTTATGGAACGCACACCAAGGATGCATACGGTAACGACGTGTACACCGGCCAAGGTTCTAATTCCACCGTGTCTTCAAGTAAGAGCCAGTCTTTGAACAGTTCTGGCAAATACGCTTCTGGTACCGTGTCGTCCAGCAAGCCTGTTGGCTATGATAAGGAAATCGAGCGTCTTGACAAAAGCATTGCCGAAACCCAGAAGGAAATCGATGCTTTGGGTAAGGAGGCTGCATCCACGTCTCATACCAGGACTCTCAATCCAACTGGTATCACTCACTCTTCCACCTCCGAGTCCAAGACAAACGCGGAGAACAAGGGCATTCTTAGTGCTGCCAGTTCTGCTTTGGGCTTTGGTGACGACTCTCAAGACAAGTCAAAGAAAGCTGTCTCGTCGAATGACTTGGACCCATCTCAGATCAAGGCATCTCAGGCAGAAACCTCTGGTGTCGACAATTCAAAGTTGGAGGCCGACGTCGCTGCTTACAACAAGAAGCATGGCTACACCAGCGGCAAGAGTTTGATTGAAGTTGCCGAGGAGAGCTACCCTGAGATCAAACAAGAACCTGCTCACATTGAAGGTGAAACCACCGCAGACTTGTCGAACCTCCTGACATCCGTGAGCAACGCCAGCTCCGGCTTGGCTACGACCGAAGGTGGCCAGAAAAAGTCCCCAGCTTCTGTCGCTCCTTTGAAGACTGAGCAAGGAAGCTCCAAATTTGACCTGAACGAGCTCGAGTCCGCTGCTTATAAGACTGGCTTGCATCAAGGATCTTACTCTCGGGCCCAGGACCAAACCTTTGACAAGTCCAAAGACACCCAACATGGACATTATGAATCTCGCTCCCATCCAGTGAATGCTGTCATCGGAAAGTCGAGAGCAGAGAGTAAGGAAATTGAAGAGGCCGCGTTCGCGGCTGGATCCGGAAAGCTGCGTTCATCTCACCAGAGAGATTCAGTCACCGACGCAGCCGTTGGTAAATCGGCAAAGGAGAGCAGAGAAATCGAGCAAGCTGCACAGCTTGAGGAGATCAAGTCTGGGACTGTGAAAAGCGGCTCTGCTCCAATTATTGAAGTAATCGGTATCTCTGACAAACATGAGGCAAAGAAAGTCGCCGAACAAACCACGCGCCAGTTGATGGCCGAGGGCGAAGACTTGACTGGCAGCACAGTTGTAATCGATGCCAGCAAAACTGACGAAACTGCTCAAGCCTATAAATCACGTAAGCGTGCGGAAGAATCTTTGATCGAGGCCCGCAAACACGAGGACGAAGCCCACAAGCGTGCGGAAGAAGCTTTAATCGAAGCCCGCAAACGCGAAGAGGAAGCCCGCAAGCGTGAGAAAGAAGCTAAATCGATTGAAGCTCACAAACGCGAAGAAGACGCTCGCAAACGTGAGGAAGAGGCTAGATTGTTTGAAGCCCGCAAACGCGAGGAAGAAGCTCGCAAACGTGAGGAAGAAGCTATAAAGATTCAAGAAGCTGCATACGCCGCTGGTCACAACCAAGGACTTGAAGCTCGCAAGCGCGAGGAAGAAGCTAGATTGATTGAAGCCCGTAAACGCGAAGAAGAAGCCCGCAAGCACGCGGAAGAAGCTTTGATCGCGGCTCGCAAACTCGAAGAAGAAGCCCGTAAGCGTGAAGAAGAAGCTAAATTGATCGAAGTCCGCAAACGTGAAGTTGAAGTTCTCAAACGTGAGGAAGAAGCTAGATTGATTGAAGTCCGCAAACGCGAGGAAGAAGCTCGCAAACGTGAGGAAGAAGCTATAAAGATTCAAGAAGCCGCATACGCCGCTGGTCACAAGCAAGGAACCGAAGCTCGCAAGCGGGAAGAAGAAGCTAGATTGATCGAAGCCCGCAAACGCGAAGAAGAAGCTCGCAAGCGTGCGGAACAAGCTTTGATTGAAGCCCAAAAGCGCGAGGAAGAAGCCAGATTGATTGAAGCTCGCAAACATGAAGAAGAAGCTCGTTTGATTGAAGCGCGCAAACATGAAGAAGAAGCTAGATTGATCGAAGCCCGGAGACGCGAGGAAGAAGCTAGATTGATCGAAGCCCGCAGACGCGAAGAAGAAGCTAAGAAGATCCAGGAAGCTGCTTATGCTGCCGGTCACAAGCAAGGAATTGAAGCTCGTAAGCGCGAGGAAGAAGCTAGATTGATCGAAGCTCGCAGACGCGAAGAAGAAGCAAGAAAGATCCAAGAAGCTGCTTATGCCGCCGGTTATAAGCAAGGAACAGAAACCCGCAAGCATGAGGAAGAAGTTAAAATGATCGTGGAAGCTGCTTATGCCGCTGGTCACAAGCAAGGATCCGAAACTCGCAAGCGTGAGGAAGAAGCCAGATTAATTGAAGCCCGCAAACGCGAGGAGGAAGCTAGATTGATTGAAGCCCGCAGACGCGAAGAAGAAGCTAGATTGATCGAAGCTCGCAGACGCGAAGAAGAAGCTCACAAGCGTGCAGAAGAAGCTTTGATCGAAGCGCGGAAGCACGAAGAAGAAGCCCGCAAGCGTGAGGAAGAAGCCAGATTGATTGAAGTTCGCAAACGTGAAGAGGAGGCCAGATTGATTGAAGCCCGCAGACGCGAAGAAGAAGCTAGATTGATCGAAGTCCGCAGACGTGAAGAAGAAGCCAAATTAATTGAAGCTCGCAAGCGTGAGGAGGAAACCAGAAAGGCCAAGGAAGCCGCTGAAGCCCGCAAGCGTGAGGAGGAAGCTAGAAAAGCCAGGGAAGCTTCATATGCAGCAGAAAAGAGGCAACAAACTGAGTCTCGCAGCCTCAAAGATGATCTGAAGGTGCAGAACATCGCTGCTCGCCCAATCATCGAGGTCATCGGCATTTCGGACAAGGATGAGGCACAAAAAGTTGCCCAGCAAACCACGCGTGAATTGATTGCTAAGGGCGAAGACTTAACCGGAAGCAAGATCGTGATTGACGCCAACAAGAAGGAGGTTTACAAGAAAGCTCAAGTTGCTGGCTCTTCTGCGTCCACGGCATCTTCCAATGCTGCCGCTTCCTCTAGTTCACGTGCTGCTCACCCAGATGCCTCTTTCTATGACCCAGTTGATGAGGTAGATGGTAGTGGTAACCATCGCTTGCACGAGAAGGTGAAGCAGAAGCTTGAACACGAGGCGGAGGAGGGTAAGTTGGGTAACATCCAACCAGAGGACGAGTCCCACACCTCATCTAAGGCTGTTGCCGGTGGAATTCTCGGAGCGGGTGCTGGTGCTAGTGCGGCAGCTTATGCTGGACAGAGATCAGGACAAAGCCACCAATCTGATTCTCTGTACTTCTCCAAGGATGCAAACGTTGATAAGTTTCAGAAGAAGCAAGATCAAGTTGACCAGAGACTCGAGCACGAAGCGGAGGTTTTAGGTAATATCCCACTAAGCCAGGCGCACACGAATTTGGCAGGCGTCCAAGACAGAAAGCACTCATACTCTCACAGACACGAGCTGCCAGGAAAAGAGGCGACTCAAACTGAAGTGATGGTGCTGGGGGAACCCGACACGAAGCGTGCCCAGTTAATTGCACAAGAAGCCGTCGGGTGCTTGAAGGGCCGCAGAGACCTTATCAGTGTTAAGGTGTTGAATGTTGACGCATACACGGGAGCAATCACTGACCAAGATGGCCTTTTCATTGCCCAGCTTAGTCAGAGACGCTTGTCGCAACTCGAGCCAGGCCTCAGACGTGTTTCGAGTGGCGGACTCGTTACACTTGGCCAAGGCTCCCCACTTAGAGACTCTGTTGGATCGGGTACTAGAGTTAACGCCACCTCTTCTCAAGGTCAAGCCTCTCCAAAGGGCCTTAACGAGATGATGGCGGCCGCATCCAAACAGAAGACTCCACAAGGACCATTCCTGGAGTCATATGACTTGACCTCGGCACAAGGAGCCGCCAAGACGGATGGTGGTTACAAGATGCCAGGATCATTCCATTGATTGTTTTATAATGTGATATAGCTCTGTATGAAATTGTTTGTTTGAATAAGAAAAGAATGATTGAACTCTACTTATTATCTTTGTTGAATCGCGGGGTATCTCGACGGTCGATTTCGAGTTACAAATCCTGGCGCTAATCTATGATCCTGGGAATGGCTGCAAATTTCGTAGAACGACTTCGAGCGGCACCTAGGGAAATGAAAGAATAAAAGAATATGCCACATGATGTGTATTTTTCTTCGTCAATCCTTCAAAGATATTTGGAAATCTCTGTGTTTTAACTGTTGGAATATTTGAAGTATCACAACCAAGTGCAACGTTTGCCACATTCAAAAAAAGCAGCTCGGGAAACGCTCCTGACTTCTCAAAAGAAGGGCGAGCACAATTTCCGCGGGGAGCACCGGTGCACCATGTAATCAAAGTGCGCACGCAGGCTCGACGTGTTCTCAGATGGATTCAAGAGGCCGGTTAAGTCAAACTAAAGCCTACAACCACACACATTCAAGACATTTAAGAGCACATTCGAAAATGGCTGAGGAGGAAAAGGTCGAGCAGGTGCTCAAGATCTCCGTGTACACGCCACTCGCCTATGTGGCGGTAATGGTGACGGCATTTGTGATCTTCTCGGTGCTCTACAGACGCCACAGGCTTCAAAAGTTGATCGCTATCGAGCCACTTTTCGGCCACAACCACTGCTTGGACTTGTATGTGATGTTGAAAGATAAATATTATGACAAGCTGTTGCCGAAGGATGAGAGGCCGCCTGAAAAAGCCGTGAAGGCCGCGCTATTGAGACGTGCTGTGGAGGCAATCCGGAGGTCGTTGAAATTAAAGGAGAACGAGGCCGTGTTCAATAAATTGTACCAAGATGGACTTATTGGAGATGACGTATTCCAGCAGTTTTCTTTGCAGAGCAAAGTGCAACAGGCGGAATTGGCGGAAATTGTCCAGGAATGCCAGCAGTTTAGTAAAGAATGGCCTGCGGCGTTTTTCCCTGTGGCACAGGAGATCTGCTACAACGAGGCTTTGAGAAGACGTCTTCACTCGATAGATACGCGTTCGGAAAGCTTATCCCAGTTGTGGAACTACTACGTGGACAAGTCAGAAAGCAATGCGAAAAAGCTTAAGTAAAGGGTGTATCGGAACGATGAAACGAAGAAATATCCAACATCGGCTGACATTAGGCTCAGTAGGGTAAGAGTAAGAGAAGAGAAGGATGCGGTGAAATTTTTAGTTTGGAATATTTGAATTTTTTTTTTTTCTCATGAACATTGAAAGTGCATTTTTTTCTTCCCATTCTTCTTCTTCTTCTTCTTTTTTTTTTTCCTTTACTAATTCAATCCCATTTCTTGTCTCTCTGAGCTTACGGCGCTCGTCGTCTGTCGTCTACACTGAGGATGATGGGCCATAGGCTAATCTTCGCGGTCTGATTGCGTGTGGCGTGGAGCAGGAAATAGAAAGTTCAGGACTTAACTACAGTAGAACAATGGGATCGAGAAACAAGGCCCTAAACGAAGAAATAGGTGTATCAAGAAAAGCTCAGCAAGCCATTCTTTCTTCCCCTTCAGTGGCATTTTCGGATCAAGACACTTTTGGCTCAATTTTTCTCTTTCTTTTTTCTCTTTAATGCTGAAGCTATTGTTTTCTCTGAAAATTGGCAGATGGGCTTTTTCCCGCGCTCCGATTATGCCCTGCCAGTAGTGCCAGGTGGAAGCGTGATACGGGTTTAGTAGTATGCCGCAGCAGCCCTGGTTGCGGATCCACCTAGAGTGCTAGCAAAAGTCGCGACCCTCACCTCCAAGCTTACACCAGGCTCCACTCGAGTCATCTAATCACCACGAAAGCAACTCATGATACCGCTGAAATTCCGCCAAAACGGCGGGCAAAAGTCAGCAAAACCGTCTCCCGGGCAACAACCACAAAAAAGTTTTCCTATGGGGTTCCATGCGGCGGGAAACTCGCCTACAATGCCCGGATCGATGCCCGGATCAATGCCTGGGTCCATGCCCGGATCAATGCCTGGGTCCATGCCTGGATCAATGCCTGGATCCATGCCGTCAGCCCCTCAAAATCAAGGGTATAACACGGCCCAGTGGAATCCAGCAGCTATACAGGCAAATGCTGGGGCAGTTCCGGGATCGTTCAGAAGCCCTCTGCAACTGCCACAACATCCACACATGATGCCAAGGCAACGAACTATGCCTCCAGGAATGGGGTCACCTCAAGCCCCTGCCGCTGATCCCCGGCGAGTAATTATCGACCATATTATCCGTGACTGCTACTCAAAGCTGGTGGTTGTTGACGGCAAGAATGTGCCCGAAATCAGGTACAACACTCATTTGTTGATCCGCGAGTACTCGCTGTACCCACAGACACCGCCTCCGGCGGATCTTTCGCCGGCACAGATCGGCCTGGTGAAGACGCGGATTCTTGTGGTTTGTACGAAACATACGGGCCGCATTTTGTTGCAAAAAGGGAAGTTCAATGATCAGAAGAAGGTCTATCAGATAGGCCGTACATGGGATCTAGATGAGTTGGTGAGTGTGTCACGCGTAGCCAGCGACTCTTTCATCTTGCAGTTGAACAAAAACTATTACTGGAAGTCAGCCGATGATCTGGGGCGTCTCATCAAGTTTCTCTATCATTTGTGCGTCATTTATCACCGCTTTGTTGGCCACTATCCTGAATTGATGGGTTTCACTCTAGATTCGCTTGGACTACCGGCAAACATACCAGGTCCCGGCCAAGAGTCTGCCCAAGCGTTCAACAAACCGATTTTTCTGCGCGATCCAGCTAACCACTACAAGGAAATGGACTTTACTGTCAATGGAAAGCTTCCA
Organism: Metschnikowia lunata; assembly: GCA_030583235.1. Classification (NCBI taxonomy): domain Eukaryota; kingdom Fungi; phylum Ascomycota; class Pichiomycetes; order Serinales; family Metschnikowiaceae; genus Metschnikowia; species Metschnikowia lunata. The sequence continues at coordinate 105,630 of JAJMHP010000027.1, read as the reverse complement.
GTAAAGCCCATGCAGGTTATGGATGTCGACCGACCTTCTCCTGGAACAGATTCACCCTCACAGTCTATGGAATCTACGCGACAGTCCGCTGAGAGCGTCAATGCCAAGAGTACCCAGCCAAGCGACTCGCTTTCTTCCTCTCCATCAAGACAGCTGCGCGAGTCTCCAAAAAAGACCAGAGGCGCTGCGGGAAACCTTTCTTATCCGGGAACATCTTCGATCAATGACTCCAAAAGCTTTGTCTTTGCCGGTGACGAAGCGGGCGGTGAGCCTAGAGTTTCAATGCCCACTATTCTGGAGTACGCTCGAAAAAACGGTCTGCTGCTGCCACTTCGGAAATACAAGCCCGAGAAAGAGTCCACCCGCACACGTGAAACCTCGCAAAATCTCGAAACCGCTGCCTTGTACGGACTGCAACTCGAAAATCGCTTAGGCAAAGGTCACGTGAATGAACCACCTAAATTTCAGTTCAATGTCTCCGAAGACCTGGGTGCAATTGAGTCCCAAGATTCAGACTCATATAGCATCGAGGAAGCTTCTTTATCCGATAGCAGTGTTGAATCTAGGCGATACAGTCTGAGCAAGAAAAGCCTGCCTATCAAGTTGCTCGCCAAACATACAACTTCGAAAAAGGACTCTGTCATCGACGACTCAATCAGGGAAATTGAAGACTTCATGGTGACCCAGTTCGGTAAAGAGGTCGATGATGTCAAGCCTGCTCCTGCTAGTGCGCCTATTGAGAGCAGCCCACCTTTGAAAACACTTAAACAAGAACTTCTGGACCCAAATGCACAAGGAAATCTACCGAAAGGTGTTGTCTTAACTGAAGCACCGCCTGATGTAAAGCGCTCTCTGGTTACCAAGGACAGCGCCCAGACAAAGAAGCAAACAGAAACAGAGAAAGACTCTGAAATCGAGGAGTTGCTCGTTGAGATTGGATGGAATCCAACAGATGGCACTGATCAATGTGTGAAGATGCTTAGAAAAGAATTGACTGCAATGAAGCACAAAAATGTTGTCGAACTTACAACTTTAGACTTTGGCAAAGACTCCTTAGCCAACGAAGTGGCAACTGCATCGGGAGAGGTGGACAACCTCGTGGAGATCTTTAAGAAAATGGAGATCAGCTTCAAGATGATTGCACCGCAAATCGACAGCATCGAAAACAACTCCAAGGGCTTGCAAGTGGAAGCAGTCAACAAGAAGATCCTATACAATGAACTATGCGAGATTTTGAACAAGGTCAAGCTCAGTGACCGTGACTTGAAAGCTGTGGCCAATTATGACGAGTTTGAGGAGACTTCAATGATCCCAATCCTTGAGGGCAAACTCCTTATGTTGTTCGACGCTTTAGTTGCAATTGGAAACAAAACTAGCGACGAGGATCTTAGCCAAATGCAAGCATTGAAGCAGTTCCACGAGACATACGAAAAAGTCTCATTGCTATTTGTGCAAAGATATCTGGATTTTATCACCAATGAGTTCAAGCGCCGTATTGAATATTTCAACAAGGATGTGTCGAGCATATTTCCTGAAAGCCTATTGCCCGGGTTCCGTGCCCTGTCGGCTTTCGCTGGGGTTAACATATTCGTGAGAAGTGTTTCTGAGCGGGACATAATCTTCATCAACGAGAGATTCAACTCTTACATGGCCAATCTAATGGACAATATTTTGGTGTCTCGAATCAAATCCCTACACTCTGGAAGCAATAGTGCTAGAAACTCACGTTTGACATACAGCTCAGAAGCCATTTCAGGCTTAAAGAAAAGCAAGTCCACTAGATTTGGGTCCACGAGAATTTTAGGTCGGATATCCGGTTCAAATGGCGACAACAGCTCCAAACCAAAACTGGTTGAGCCAGTGATGAAGAATTCGGATGAAATAGGTGATGCCCGGGTCGCCATACGATTGGTGAAAGAAAGTACAGACTTTATGCTTGTCGTTCAATATCTCTTGGGTACAATATTCCAGTTGACATCCGAGAATGACTTTGCAACATTTGTGAAGTCCAACACGTTTGAAGAGAGACGAAAGTTGTATGAAGAGGCAAATCTCAATGCCATCAACTACAAGACCAATCTGAACGATATTCTCAAGAACATGAACCAGATATTCGGAAACTATATCAACAAGTTTACCAGGGAAGTGACACCGACTGACCTCATCACCATCCACGTATTGCTTGGTTTGTATGAGATCTTGGCGGAGGCAGAGAGAAAGAACCAGGATTTCGTGGCGTACAGCTTTGTGACGAAGCTTTCCGACAGATACAGGGGAAATTGGGACCGCTTCATTTCGCATCAAGTTGACTTATTCAACAAGTCTGATATTAGGGCGAAGGGAGGTGTACTTCCAGCAGTGCGGAACTTGAACCAGATCATTGCGACAATCGAGAGTTCTCTACAAGATTCTCAACACATCAAACTGGACATGACTGAGATGAACACTCTCATACTTCAGAGCTACGAGCTGCTCACAAAGGCTGCTAGCGAGTTGGTGAGAAGAGACGATCCTTTACTCAAATCCAACTCCCATGACGAAAAGGAACGGGCCCATAGGAACGTGGCCATATTGCAAAATTTGTATTCAATCCTCCAGCAGGTGGGTGAATACGAATCTTCAGGCACATCAGTCATGAAAAAAGAGTTAGGTGGAATTTTTACTGAGGTTGAGTACGAGTACTTCGATTACATTATCCGCATGCATCTCGGCAGAATAAGTGAGTTCGTGCATGGGTATTCTGAGGGCGAGCAGCAAAACAAAAGCAGAAGCAAAAAAGAAGATAAGATTCTTGTTAGAGGAATCAGCTCATCTTTTACGCTCAAAGAAGTGTCTTCCAAAATCAACGACATGTTCAGAAAAGTGCAAAAACATGTACTTTCTTCTGATACTGTCTTTGAACACGACCTATTAAATCTCATGTGGACACATTTGGAGGTGGAGGTTGAAGATGTTTTCCGAAAGTTTCACCGTATCGCTAAAACGATCGATAAGGATATTGAGGAGGGTATTAGTGCTGGGGAGATCAGACGCCAATTTAACGAGCAGCATAAATTGAAGTGAGAGGCTGACGCATTTCGCATCCACTAAAAATCGGAGAGGCGGGCATATGGCAGCTGCTGGGGCTTGTGGGTCGTCCGCAACCCGATAATGCTGCCAATCATAGCGCGCCATTTTGATACTCTATCCAAAATGGCACCACGCGATACAGTGCAGTGCGCACAAGGTTTTCAAAATTTCTACGAGAAAAAAACAGAACCATCAGAGAATAGTGAAGAAACGATAAAGAAGGCGAAGCCGAATAGTACAATCATACACTTTTACCGTTCAGAGTCTCGCTTTAAAATTTTCAGTCAAGTCACACACAAAATGCTTCGCCAATCGATTGTGAGAGCTGTCCGTCTCAACTCGACAGTTGCTAAATCTGCCCCCAGACCATTGTCCAACGCATACGTTAATCACTTGGAGACGAGATGGGAAAAATTACCAAAAGAGGACCAGACTGCCTTGATAGACGAGTTGAAGGCTAGAATGGAGTTGCCATGGCAAGAGTTGACCAGCGGCGAGAAGAAGGCCGCCTACTACATTTCTTTCGGTGAGTGGGGACCAAGAAAGCCTTTGTATGGCCCTGGTCAAAGAAGCCAAGTTTTCTGGGGTACTGTTGCTGGGTTGCTCGCAGGTGTTGGCTTGTTTGCCACGATCAGATCCATGGCTCCAGCTCCTCCAGTTTCTATGAACAAGGAGTGGCAACAGAAATCTGATGAATACTTGAAGTCCAAGAACGCCAATCCTTTTACCGGGTACTCGCAAATCCAGTAAACGTCTGCTGCTGGTTGATATATTCATTTCCCCGGCGAGCTCTGCTTGTCGATCCTAGCATCAGCCTTTTCACGAGGTTCATTTTATATTATGTCGCAGCTGTAAAGCAATAAACGATACTTTTGACATGTGTTCACGCATTCTTCTGTAGGCAACATCTGTTTTCAAGTAACTCATTATGCTATCTAATTATCAGACCTCGTGGGTATTCTTTTACTTTCAAATATACATTGATTAAAAGAAACAGTCTCAATCATCATTTGGCCCAAACTCTCCCTCGAAAATGGTGGCTCCCGCTTTACGTCTCGACTCAATTGCAACACATTCTTTCCGCGACAAGATATCATTTGCACTCGGGCGCTCAAATGGATTTGGCTTCAACATGAGGCTAACCAAATCATCAAGACGATGTGAATTGTCCAAGAGAAACTCTGGTGCCCCTTTTGGAATAAGTTCACGGACATTATCTATCAGTTTATCTGGTGTGCTCTTGTCCGAGTACCCAACATTGGGCCTGTTTAAGTATGAATTCGTGCCCTGTTCTGGAACCGACCGCGACGCACCACTTATATTCGACCGGTTTACCGTCAACATGTTCTGACTTAATCCCGGAATACTCATAGAATGTAGTGACGAGTCATAAGAAGTCAATGAGGAGTAGTTTCGGTGATTCAAAAAGTCACTGATGTTGTCACTCGAGAGTTTACCCGCGTCACTTAAATCACCACTTCTGAGCTTCTTCCATGGAGTACCATTGCCAGGTAGAATGATGTTGGTTGCGATTTCCAATATGATTAACCCAACACTGAAGACATCAGCAAAAGGCGTGTATATCTTGTCATTGATCAATTCGGGAGCAATGTAGTTTCGATCGCCTTCTAAGTCAAAATCCTCCTCCAAGATGGGGAGTTTCGCACACAAACCAAAATCACCGATCTTCAAGCTTCCATCAAATGTGATGAAAATGTTTGCAGGCTTCAAATCAAGATGCAAGTAGTTTTTCAGATGGATATACTTGAGTCCAGACGTAATTTCAATAAGAATTTTCCATACTCGGAATTCATCAAGCTTGTAGTTCTGGTAGTCATCCAAAAACTCATTTAAGGTTCCACCCTCACAAAATTCAGTCATTATGTAGTAATAATTGTGGGATGTCCAGGACTCGACGAAAAACATCAAGTTCTCTTTACCTTCCGCCACCTCTGTTTCACCTTCATGGAAAGATGTGAGTGCTCTCAAAGCATCAATCTCACGCAACAATGCTTTTTTTTCGTGGTGACTAGAGACTGGTCTTTTGTTCCTTTTGATTGCAAATCTTTGACCTTGAAAAGTACATTCAAAGGCCACAGAAAACTGACCGCTTCCAATGAACTTGATATTCGACTTCCCAAACTTTTCAACGAGCCGATCGTCAGAACGATCCTTGAGAGGTACGGCCTTCGATATCATCATGCTAGGTTCACGATTCTCTTCAAGGCCATTGCTAGGAATAGTTAAAGTGTGATCATTGGACAGAATCTCTCCAGATGCAACGGGTAAGCTTAGCGTGGCTTGGGAGGATATCGCCGAGTCCATTGGTAGCTGCAGAATTGGTGTACAAGGCTCCGTTTCCAAGAGACCTGGAAAGCGTATTGATTGTCTCGACTTATCTCCGGTCAACATACTCGACTTTTTTCCCCGGCTCAACAGTTTGGTAGGGGTCTCGGGAATTGTATCTAGGTCTAGGTCAAGCGGCTCAGTGAAGTCGATTTTTATTTCTTTATCCGACTTCGCCAGGGAAGGTAATTTGAAAAATGACGTACTGGAGTCATTCGAGTTCAAAAACGGCCCCCCTGCATTTCTTCCCACCTCGATCGAATGGTCGTGATTGAAGAAACTATCATTATAATCCGGCAACCTATTCTTCTCATTGGTGATGATCATGAGAGGCTGACGCTTCATGGGGGTCTCAGGCGGTGCCTTCTTTGGAACTTTTGGTAGCGAGCTTTTTTTCCTGAGGCCCGCAGACTCAAATGCAGTTTGTAAAGGCTTCACCAACTTGTAAGAAGCTTTTTTCGTCGATTTGGCAGGCTGTAGAAATTGGTTTTCCTTATTAGAGTCAGGAGCTGAGGATGCTAAAGTCAAAGTTGGTGGGCGGTTCTTTGATGGCTTGCTCATGATACTGGGCTGTCGATCGTCTTGATCCTGGTAAATATGGAAGTTTGAGGGGTGTTTTTTGGGTCGCAGCGGAGACTCGTCAAAAGCTCTGAATGCAATATCGTCGAACGCATGCCCCACAAGAGGCGAGGAGGAGCTCATAAATCGTAGGTTTGGACTCTTACTGGGCCGTTTGATGTTAAACTCAGATGCTCCTGGAGACGTTGCTAACGACAGAGAGTTTGGTTTCAAGGGTGATTTAATGCGTGAGGTGTTTGAGTTTTTGAACATCTTGGAAGTTTTTTCCACCTTTGACGGAGAAGCTGGTCCCACCAGGAGCTTACACTTGTTCCCTGAACTTGGAGAAGGCGATTGACTCACGAGTGTGTGAGGCCTTTTGAACTTGTTGAAGGGAGTTCCTCTTACAGCCAATGGGGACAGCGTCAACTTAGAAGAATTAGGGCTCGAGTGTCCTGGCACAAAGTTAGAGTCAATGGACAAGTTGAAGTACTTTGAGGATCTTTTCAACAAAGGCTTTCCTGTTCTTGGAGCATCGACCTTGTTCCGAGACGGGCTTTTGGAAACACCCAAACTTTTCTCGTGGATCTGTGAGGCAAAAAGTGGGTATTTTCCATCATGTTGATTATCTGACGTTTCGCCATTTTCCTCATCATCATCGGTTAGCACCCCAATCTCGCTATCTGCCAGCAATTCCAAATCCAGTTCGTCATAGTCGAAAAGATCAACTGGAGCTGTATTTGCTTCGTCATCAATAAATGAATCAATAAGAATATCTTGCTTGACATTGAAAGGGGGACTTTTGTTTAGAAGCTTCTTGCTTTTAGACTGGTCTTCGTGGTCCTCCAATATCAATGAGTTGAAGGACCGCGAGAAGTGATGGTTTGTGAAGTAGTCTAGGTCCTTCTGATACAGATGGTTGCTCTTCAGCGGCGTGTTTGTCTGGGTATGACTCACGGACCCGACCTGCTTATGCGAGGGTGTCTCTAGTGGGCGGCTATTTTGGGGATTCTGTGGTTTCAGATGCCGCCTCATGACTGTATTATTTTGTGTGTAATGGTTTCGTAACAAAGAATGATGCAATGCGGTGAAGCGGACGAAAGAAGTAAACAACCAGACGCGTAACTGGGATATTGGACGGCACCAAATAGCAACGCCTGTGATTCGCCGGCAGTATCGTTTTATTAACCAAGATAACTGTATCAAGATGCCTTTGAATGACAAACTTCGAGCAACGGTCTGAAAACGCCTCGTATCAATTTACCCCCAAAGCTTGTGGCAGGAACCGAGTTCTGCTTAAGACTAGCGGAAGAAGAGTCGTCGCCTCTTATCGGAAACCAATCTCAAATGCCAAAGAACGTGTGACCCAATGCAGATTCGAATCTGATTTTGACTTTCTTTTTTTCTTCTTCGTTTTCCTCGGCCCTTTCTGGTATGGCTAGACTGTTTGTCGTAGTTTTTGGACAGTTTTTTTTTTTTTTTTTCTTTGCCGCGTTTTGCCTGAATCTCGCTGCGTGCGACGTGTGAGAGTGCGTGGATGCTGCAGCGGCAGCGTAATGCGTGAGTTTGTTGTTGTTCGCGGGGCACGAGGTAAACAAAAGGGGCTCGAGGGGAAAGTGCACGCAGTCACGTCACGTAAACAAACGCGGTGCGCCGTCAAATTGGGGCCGATGAAAAAAAAAAAAAAAAAAAAAAAAAAAAAAAAAAAAAAAAAAAAAAAAAAAAAAAAAAAAAAAAAAAAAAAAGGCAAAAAAAAGCGAGGCCCAAGAAAAGTTACCACCACTAATACTTTCGAGACTAGCACAAGTTTGTAGTGGCAACGTGTCAATCATTTACATGTAACCACTACTTCCATCAGATCTGACGTGTATAACAAGACAAGGGTATGGAAATCGGCTGTAGGCCCAAATGCGTAGACCCATTTGTCTAGGATATTGTCCAGGATATGCTTTCTTTTCTTTGCTAATGAGAAACAGTATTATGCTTACGCTTGTCCATTTGTCGCAATGTTTGAATGGCTCGGTTGATTGGCAACTGAAGACAAGCTCAACAGAAGAATCTGTTTGCACGGATCACCTACTAGCAAAGGATGAAAGAAAGCAAGAGCAAATATTAATAGGCATGAACGGATATAGCCAGTTGTCTAAAAAAGCATATATTCTTCGGTTTCCACAGCTGCATTTGTGCTATTTATTGTGGATTCTTATTTTTATTATTTGGTCTACTTTAATAGACGAATCAATTATGCATTGTTTGTATCTGCTCGACGTCCTGAGTTTGGCCCTGAAACTTTCGGCTGCTCTGTTGCACAGAGCCGCATCACCTCAAGCCGCAGGGCGAGCAAGTCATAGTACCACATTCGGCAATTCTCGCGAAATTCCGTGACTGGATATCCGGGAGTCAAAGCTAGGTGTGTTTTGGTGCTTCTTAGATTCAGAGTGGGTGTGTTTTCTTGGATTGTGAAAGAATTTTGAAAAGAAGTTCCTGGCTATCTTATCCTCTTTGAATAGTGGACAGGTCGTGCTGTGCGGTAAACTGCTTATGAAATTCGACGCGGCGTGAAGCGAGATCGGTTGTCACTCTGCGAGATTGAGACGAAAATGTTCGGCATGGTATCAAACGCGGCCTTATCAAAACGATCAGTGTTCAGAAGTGACAAATGTAATCGCTTAGCATTCAGCTTCTTCGGACCTCTGCATTCCAGGGTAGAATGGAACCGCTTGATCTGAGTTAGTAAGAGCCTGTTTTTGTTATTCTTGTGGGCTATTTTTTTTTTCTTTTTCTTTTTCTTTTTCTTTTTTTGCTTCAACGAGGTTCGTCTACCCAAGGCCACACAGGGCTAGTAGAAAACGTTTGTCGAAATAAAGGGCCAACAAGATTTATGACATATGGTGATAATCGTCGTAATTTTGGAATATACTTTTCACAACTGGAGTCCGCCGGATCCGGCAACAAAAACATTAACCGTACTTGCAATTATCCACAGGATCATTGTATTGACAGTCTCACCGCGCATTTTCAATAATTTCTGTAATTCGCTGTAGGTCAATCACCATAATTCTTGTTTCTCAAGCAAGATCAGTGTCTTTGATATCAAATACCATCGGGTAATATTTGTGTTCAGTATAAACATAAAGATTGATGGACAGTCTTATCTTTATGCCTCTAGGAAACCATTGCCGTCCTCGATTCAATCGAACAGTCTATTCTAGTACAATTCAACCTACCAAACCAAATAAACAGGAGTCTGAGGTTATGGTACATGGTAGTTCGGGCTTATTAGGTCAAACAGAAATACATTCAGACGAAAAACAAAATAAATTCAGATTGAAGATCGAAAAAGTCTCGTACTGGGCCGAAAAATTCCGAAGGAAAAGAAAGAAAGAATAAAGGCATCCCTGCAATCTAACAAAGAGGCCTCAAATTGTCATCAGGTTTGGTTGCAAACAATGCCGGTGTTAGTGCGCCTGAACAATACAGTTAATTTCATGTCCCAATATGGCCGACGCTTAGTAAGCACATGGAAAAGAAAAAAACCCCAATTGAAATTAAACGAGATTTTCCACCATTGTCTGGGCGGTTGCCCATATGCCAAAAATTTAAGATCCCGAACGAGATCTGCAAACACTTCGCTCACACAATGCGTCACCTTCTTTCTCCTGTGGTGGGTTTGGTTGAAGCGCGCTTACAATTACACCCAGTTTCATTGGATGCTCGACGCTTTCCTGGAGTCACCTCGCAGACGTTCGCCTTATCCCGCGCACAGTGATGACCCAGGTGACGGATGGATTCCGCCTGGCTTCTGCGACTTCAGCCCATAGCGCTATATATGCAGTGTCTGCCCTATTTTGACACTCAGCTATCTTTCTCATCCTCCATCTATTGTGCTGATATTCTCAGCTTCGTTTCTTGGTCCCGGCCACCCCGAAACATAAAAATAAAAATAAAAAAAACGAACGGGCATCATACCAAAATAAAACAGCTTTCAAGTTTTGAAAGATCATCGGTTCTATTCTAGCATAGCTACGCCCTCCCCTTGTTGCCACTATTTATAAAGCCAGTCGCTTTTTTTCTGCCCCGGTCTTTACCTCATTCACAGCCAATGTCCGTCGCCACATTTGCAAGCCTTTGATTCAAGCCACCACAAATTCTGCTGCTCAAAATAAGAAATGGATCAAGGAAAACCGGCCTCGCCCAAGTCTGTTGGGATAACTCTACAACGAGACACAGAAGAACCCACCGTTGCCTCTGTAGGCCCAAACGATGAAACCAAATCGGAAAACACTGAGTCTTCCATCAAGTCAGAGGCAGCTTCGCCAAAGCCACATCTGCCGCCAAATTCACTGGAGCCCATTGAGCAGAACTCCCTGGAGAATGTCTGCTCCAATTGCGGAACCACAAAAACGCCACTTTGGCGCCGAGCTCCTGACGGAACTCTAATATGTAATGCCTGCGGCTTATACCTACGGTCAAACAACCACCATCGCCCCGTGAACTTGAAACGCCCGCCAAACACTGTTGTTTGCAAATCCGAGGAGGGATCCTGTAAAGGAGATGGCTCGTGTAATGGGACCGGCGGTTCGGCCGCGTGCAAAGGGTGCCCTGCCTATGATAACAGAATGTTGGCCAAAGCCCTGGCTGAAAAAGCAGTGACACTGCCGAAACTGGCCAACAAAGACGAGGACAGTTTGGCCATTGCATGCTATAATTGTTCCAGCACAATCACCCCGCTATGGCGTCGTGACGACGTCGGTAACACCATCTGCAATGCATGTGGCTTGTATTATAGACTCCACGGAAGTCACCGTCCAATACGGATGAAGCGCAGTACAATTAAGCGTCGAAAGAGAATTCAGCCAGAAAAGCAGGGCGCTGCAAATTCCCAATTTTCTGGGCCCAGCTCGCCCTCGCCCTCAGCTGCAGCCGCTTCCACGTCAAGCAATTCGGATGGGCGTGTCGTGAGCCAGGATTCTTCAGGCTCCTCTTACTCGCTCCAGCGCATGCATTTGATGCCCCCATCCGTGGCGTCTCTTCTGTCCACCCAGAGAAACGTTGCACAAATCCCCATGTCATTCTACCCGCCCTACTCCGGGTTTGGTCGTGTACCCAATGGTCCGGGGCCCTTACCCGGCCCTCCGCCACCATCATCCTTCCAACATCAGTCGTCCACAATGGCCCCCAGGTTACTGCCTCATCCACAAGTGTTTCACACTTCCATCATCCCACCATCACAACCGGGAGCTCCCGGACAACTCCCTCACCATCCGCAGCCGCGGCCTCAGCCACAATTAATGCAAGCACCACCGCATATAATTGCAAACGGTGGTGCCCCGATCTACTATGCATATCCTCCCGTGAGTGCAGTGCCACCACGAACGTTTGGTCAGCCAAGCCCTGTTGCCATGGCTACTCCGCCGCCAATCCGGCAAAACACTCCCCAGAAATCAACCTCCCCTCCACAGGATAAGCCCCTGACATCTCCCTCGAGTGGCGAGGGACAAGCTCAGTCAGGAAGTCCACCTATAAAACTTCCGTCGCTCAATATCAAGGAAAATGGCTCAGCTGGTCTCACTATCCCGAAGGTAAAGGCGAAGGACCATTCTTCAGACAGAAAACGTAAAAACTCCTCAGATTCGCCTGGTGTGGATGGAGGTAAGGCCTTGCGCTCTATCGCCATAGACTTCACCAAGTCCTTTGGATCAAGTGATATCAAGAAAAAGAGCATGTCCATCGGAGGGCTTCTCAACGACTAGGGAGTATCAACTGCATCGTCTATTGTATATATCATTCAAAAAATAATACACTAGTCCACATTCAAGAGTCAAATTTCACCCAAGTGTAGTGCAGTGAAGAAATGGGTGGTACCTTAGGACACTACAAATTTTTCAGCCTCTTTAGTATGTCCTTCTATCTTTCTTTCTCTTAATTTTTATTTTATTTTTTTGTTAGTTTTTTCTATCACTTTTTCTCCATTGTTCAATGGTCTACTTTCCCTAAAGTTCGAGCCCATTGCAGATCTCCCACATTGCGCGCCCGATGCAAGATTTTGCACCCAAACCTTCAGACGGATCACGTGCGCTTGTCTGATCAGGGCACCTGATAACGACACCACGGACGTTCCAATTCCCCTCCTCCAACTCGATTTCTTTTGTCTCTGGTATCGAAACAGCTCGAAATCCACTGTGAAATGTCTGTTGATGATACTTTCAGCCGAAAAGCAAAAGATGTTGTTGCCGGTTTTATTGGCGGAGCTACGCAGGTGCTTATAGGCCAGCCGGCAGATTTAGTAAAGGTTAGACTCCAGACATCAACCAGCGCAACTTCCTCCACACGTATAATTAAGCAGGTCCTAACGAAAGAAGGCCCTTTAGCATTTTATAAAGGTACTTTGGCTCCGCTCTTTGGGGTTGGTGCATGTGTTTCTCTCCAATTCTATGGGTTCCATGAGACAAAGAGACAGCTTCTCAAACAAAGTAAAGGGTCCCAACTCCTGCTCTGGCCTCAGACTTACATTGCAGGGGCCGTGGCAGGTGCTGTCAATACCCCTGTTACTGCTCCGGTTGAACAGCTCCGTATCTTAAGTCAGTCTAGCACCAAGTCAACCTCTTTGAAGGATACTATCACGAAAATTTACCACACCAGGGGCTTGAAGGGACTTTACAGGGGAGTAACCATAACTTTAATAAGAGAAGTACAAGCCTACGGAGTATGGTTTCTCACCTATGAGTCTTTGATCCAATACCTCATAGGGCACAGGGATTATAATCTGAGAGGAGACATCCCCACTTGGGAACTCTTGGGGTGTGGTGCAATAGCCGGAAATGCCTTGTGGCTCAGCAGCTATCCTTTGGACGTCATTAAGAGCAATATACAAAGCGACAAGTTTGGCAAAGAGTCTAAATATAATGGAAAGATTACCTCTGCCACGAGGGCTATATGGGCTGCAAATGGGGTAAGGGGATTCTGGAAAGGTATCGTGCCTTGTCTTTTCAGGGCCGTTCCATGTAGTGCTGGAACATTTGCTGCGGTTGAAACCGCGCTAAGAGTAATGGGTTAATGGGCTATCTAGAAAGAGAACAGTCGAACTAAAACGCCGGCGCTGTAAAGATCTAGGATTTAGGTGGTGATAATTTTTTGACTACTTGCAACAAAAGAATGTTAATCTGCAAGCGAACAAATTGACCATAGATCGTGCATTGTATTAAAGGTGAAATACTTGCTTGCTTATGCTTCTGCGCGATTTTACGGTCTGTGGTGCTTGAGACGAAAGGATTTCATAAGCATAATCCACTAATCCAACCCCAGGTAAAACTGTGGACAATTGTGATTAAAAAGAAGTGTAGCACTGGAATTCGACTATGCTCTTGACAAAAATAGAATTGCTCCGATTTCACTGGTTCCTGATGCTGCTTTCGTGAAGGACGCAAGGCACAAGAGTAGGTTGATCGAATAGATATGAAAATGCTTACGCTTTATGGCACAAACGACGACCACAAGCGACAAGAGCTTTACAGATTTTTTTTTTCAACTTTTATATAGGAATTTCAGTTTTGACAAGGAATTTATGCGATTTGGATTTTTAATGTACATTTTTGATGCTGTGCAAAAGAAGGGCAATTGCAAAACTTTTTTCACTTTTTCTCCCCTGAACCAATTAGTTTGTTCAAATTTGTGATTTAAAGAATTACAAGGTAGGATAAATTGTGTTAAAATCTTCAGATACATGAAAAAAAAAAACGAAGTAAAACAGTTAATTCAATCAAAGAAAAATTTTTTCTTTCAATCAAAAGAAAAAAAATCAATCAGATGTATCATTCAAAAAGAAAAAAAGACCCAAGACCTTCATGCCAGGCCACAGTCCCCCACATAGTTGTCGCACTGACTCGTCATGCAATCGCAATCTAACATCTTTCTGTTAATTAATTAAACTCCTTTCTAACATGCTTCAACTTTTCCGTCCGCAGCATGCGCTGCTTGCATTGCGTTCTTTTCAGCCTGTGAGAACGCTCTTTGGGTGGCTTTCAAAATTCAATAAGAAACTCATATATCCTCCCTCCCCCAATCAAATCACTACGCAAAACAGGCTTTTCCCCACATACATAGAGACGCCCACGGAGTTGGGGTCCTTGGTGCTTGGAAAAGATCCGCTTTTGCTCAATTTCACTTTTCCTGGAGACGAAAAATGCAACAAAGTGACCCAGGCGCTTTTTGATATTCTCTCGGACTCGAAAAAGTACCCCTTGGATGTGTCCAAATCGGTGGCGTTAGCAAACATAGGCTGCGACTCCCCAGGAGGAAGGGAGCTCCAGCACACTTATGCTGTGGGAAAAATTCCGACGATTGTCTTGCTTAAGAAGCAGATGGTTCAGGACCGGTTTGTTCCATCCAGCAATACAAACGTTGGCGACGAATTGGTGACCTTCATCAAAAGTGTATACTAATTAATACAAGGAAGATTTTATGGCTACTATCGGAATTTGTCCTCTCTTAAAGTATTGTATCTATTTACATGGTCTATTTGAAATGTTTGCCTGTGCTGTTATTGTTCCTTGTGCCATTGCTTTCTACAAGTCTCCTACTTGGGCAGCAGCAAGTGCTTACTCCCAACCATCTTTCCATCTTTGTTTCCACAAGTTACAGTCGAATTTCGGCTTTCCTAGCTTTTCATTCACTTCGTTATGAGCTCCACAGAGCCATTTACCCAAAGAGTCTTGCAGTTCTGTTTTTGGCTCGTTGGCGACCACGTATTTTTTGAAGTCTTCCGCACAAAACCAACAGGGATAGAATTTGCCAAAAAGCGTAACAAACTGTTTCATATCCGCTTGCTCTTTATTGCTCGGTTTTTCAGGGTAAGTGGCTGCTATCAGATGAAGCAAAGTCCAGGAGGATCTCCCGAGCTGCTCAACATCTGGCGGATCGTCTCTTGGGTAGGGGGAAAGAGTTCTTGCCGGATTTTCTCCGGATTGCGCTGGTTTTTTGACCTTTCCAGAAACCAGCTGGAAGTCTAATAGAGTATTACAGGTGCGGCATCTGGGGAAATCGTTAGCTATGGCTGTGATTGGTAAATAAACACGATTTCAGATCATACGTACGGCTTCCCGTCTTTATCGTAGACTATTTTCCTACCCGAAGCGCCAAAAACAGGTTTCGTATCTTGGGATTCGGATACGTTCGTTTCTTGAGTCATTGGCTGAGAAAAGCAATTACTAATGCACGGCAAATAAAGAAAGAGATCTGCCATACTGTGGGAACCATATGCACGACTTCACAAGGAAGATCCAAGAATACTTAATATTCAGATTATGACATAGATCATATAGAAGATAAGGCAGACAGAGAAAGAGAAAATAAAAAAAAAAAAAAAACTCATTCTGACTTGTAGCAATTTTGGCTTGAAAATACAATGGAGTTTTTGGCTTCACACCGTCTGTAAACTCACCCCGAGAGGCGCACCATCAGTGAATGTCTTGGCTTTCTCTGGTTTACTACACTGTGCTTTATGGAAAAATATGCTGAAAATAAATGACGTAAGTCGAGCCTGAAGCCCTTAACACCACCTTTAAATAATGCTGGAGATTCCCATAGTCGTAGTTGATTAAATTCCCAGATTACAACCCACCACAGTCACACCCAACACCGGCCCTAAACCACAACCAGGAACCACTGTAGATAACCTCAAAAAAGGGCATGCAAAAGCCAATGAGGTATTTATACGCTTTTCTCCTTCTCTTTGAGGCCATTGATGAACTCCGTTCTTTGCCTGATGACCTCGTCACACAAATCGCCAATTTCCCCCGAAACAACACCGGACCTGGCAGCGTAGAATTCGCTTAAATCACGCGAAAGCCCAAACTCCTGCTCGTAGTCCCATGCCTGCTGAATCATCTCATATTTGTCGATATCTTTCACGTAACGGGCCTCCAAGCAGCGGATCTCCTCGTAGTCCAACCACAACTCCTTCATTTCCTTAGCAAAATCGGGGTTGTAAACTGACACTAGCTCTGAAAGATACTCAATGGTTTCAAGTTCTCGGCGGTGTTTCTCCAGTTTTGGCACACCCCCAAATGGCGTGATATCTCCAACAAGCGCTTCGGCGATATCGTGCACAAGTGCAATCTTCACACACTTGTCGACATTCACCTTCAGTTTTGGAAGTGCCATTGCAATGATCGACATTCTGTACATATGGTCAGCGATGGACTCCGTCTCAATACGGGGGATTTTGTGGTCAATCCAGCCTGTACGCGGCTGTATCTTCAAAAGGCGCACAATTTGAACAAACCCTATCATTGTGTTAATTGGGGTTTTTGTCTGGAGAAGTTTCTTAATTTTCTCCGGCACCGCAGCCTCGGGTTTCCACTGCGTTTCAGCCATCTTATCAGTAAAATCTCAGAAAGGTGTACAGTTGCAAATAAGACAATTGTTATATCTGATACAACTCAAAACCTTTGTTGCTATTGTTGATGCACCGGCCTTTTATCGTTGTCGAGATTGACACAGATGACTGATACTTCCGAACCCTCACTGAAATTCCATCCCATCTTGATCTGGTAAACATAGGGAGTGCACACAGCCATCGAAACTGAGCTACCGAAACGGTGTCAATTAGTGAAGGGAAAACGAACCAATAAAAGCAAAAATCAAAGGTTTATAAAGAGAATATTTGTGGACTCACTAAAGTATTAGAAAATATGCCATGAAATACCGTTATTGATATCTGCACTTGAAGCTTTTTATGCAACCTTCACATTGCGCACCCGGCACTTCAGTTATTCAGCTTGACCTCAAAAGGGCGCGTGCGCCGTGAACTCTAGACATCAGGTAGATGGAGGTATAATCAAAGAGGTGCTAAACATGCTTCACGAGCCAGTCGCCATGAATCGCGAAATAAAAATAAAAAAAGTTTACTGGAAACATGTTGAGACCCCTGTTTGATTTGTTTCTAGCTTTTTCATAATGCTTGACGGTCTTACGTCATCCGGGGTATGAAATTAATTGTAGCAAACCTGCTTCTTGTATCAGTCGAACATTAGAGCACCTGCTCCAACATGTGCCTGTTTGACCAACAGGCTTACTAGAGGCTTATCTAAGTAACAAACGTGTTTTATGAGGGTTGGGCCAGCCCTTACCCCAGAAAAATGTCACATCTGCAACTTCGTGAGGTAGTCAGTTTCATGAGAAAGCATTGTGTAGGTATCTTGTCTCGATACACGATATGACGTCTTCTGCTTCCATCTCATAGCAATTGTTCCAACATATAACTTCAAAATTACACAGATATTCAATGGTATTACCAAAGCATCAGATGGATGTCAGAATGAATGAGGGATTATTGCAACATCAAATGGGAAGAGAGGGTCGGTCGGATCAATTTTGTGATTGAAATTGACGCTCTTGTTGAGTTCGTAATGACAGAAACGTGAACGTGTTGTCGCTCATATTAGCCATCTATAAAAGGAGAATATTGGAAATAGGGAAGGGAATGATGTGAACTTACTGATGGAATCCAAAAAATGTGAGCAAGAGTATCACTAAAGGGGTTCAACGAAGTCCCTTTCCTCGGGGGGTCAATTCAAGTTTAAGACCAGGATAATTAATGTTTCAAATATGTGAGTGCTTTCTCACTTGACTTCTGGAATACAAGCAATATCTCATCTGCCGTCAACACATGCTCTGAACTGGCTAGTAACGCAAAATGTGGTGTGCTCCATTATAAGATTCCACGAATTTGAACATTCGGCCTGGTACCAACACAATCATCTATTGCCCCACCTTAAACAACCTTATGTTCTTACGTAAACTATCAGCACTGACTACGTATTATTGCATTTAGGCGTACTTTTGAACAGTCTGCTATTTGTGGTCCCGAACGAAAGTGTAAAGCACACATTCAGCCTACAACTGGTTAAATTGAGAATGGTTAATCAGCCAACCTGGTGAGACTCAGTCCCAACATTAAAGGCTCCATTGACTACACTTGAGCAGGACAAAGGGCCTTCCCGTTTGCTCGAAAAGCTCAAGCCCCTGGGCTCATCTCCCCAGAAAGCTCGCCAAACTCTTTATCCGTGGCCCCAATTGGGCTGATACGTAGGAGATTTATATTGACTATTAAAACAGGGCAGTCTAAGCAATCAACTCAACGACACCACCGGCGGCTCTGATCTTCTCCTCAGCCAACTTCGACACAACTCTGGCTCTGACAATGACAGGCACCTGAGGCATCTTACCCTTACCCAAAACAACACCATAACCGTGGGCCAAGGTGTCAATGACTGGAGCAGCAGAAGCAGAGGCAGACTTGAGGTACTCGTCCCTCTTCTCTTCCTCAATCAACGACCACAACTTCTCGACGTTGATATTTGGTCTCCAGTAGTGGTTTTTCTGGTAGTGGAAAGTTCTCATACCAACCTTACCAAAGTAACCTGGATGGTACTTGTCCAAGTTGGTTCTGTGGTGGTGTTGACCACCAGCTCTACCACGTCCACCAGGGTTCTTTCTGTGCTTACCGACTCTACCCTTACCGGCAGAGACGTTACCTCTGTGCTTTCTGGTCTTTGTGAATCTGGTAGGCATTTCTGATTATCAAGACTTTGAAGTAAAGTGAAAAGTCGAAAGTGAGCTGAAGTTTTTTTTTTCGCACTCCAACCGGAGGGCCTGCGCACGGTACGCTGGCATCTGGTATTGGAGCGAGACAGTGGTGGGGCGCGGGGACTGCACACGGCTGGTTTTTGCCTAGGGCTCAGCCCTGAGTGTGCGCACGTGACTTGTCAGACGAGAAGTGAGCGGCGTTGCAAGGGCCAAATCTTAAAGGGAACTGTAGGTGATAGATCCACGCAGTAGGCCACACAGATAAGCACCACGATGGTGGTCGCGTTACAACGAACTTCTTTTTACTACGCGCTACGCTAGTTCCAGTGGACGGCGAATATAATTGCCTCAACTCATGAGAAATTAGGTGCTTCTAGAATTTTTTTTTATTTTTCATGCTTTTTCTTTCTCTTTTTTCGGGCCAGCCAGCCGCCTTCACTTTACAGCTTTAATAATAGTAGACCACTAAAATAGCGTCCCCAAAGATCACGTTCTGTTTTTTTGCAGCCACTACACAATTGGTGGCACACGCATAACAATTTGCACCCAGTCAATTCTATATCCATATGCCTTGGCTTTACTGCACATTCCATACTTGGTCGTACGTATGGCACCCCTTCGTTTCCGGAATGTGGCGGTTAATGAAATAGTACGCCAAGGCGCAGTTGGCTGAGAAGATATAGTAAACGCCAGCACCAAGCCTTGACTCCTTGAGAATGGGGAATGTGTACCCCACAATGAAGGTGGCGAGCCAGTTCATGGTAACGCCCCAGCTCTGTGCCAGTGCCTTTGCCTTATGCTGGGTCACCTCACCAACCAATAAAAATGGTATGGGGCCAAGTCCGACTGCGAAAAACGTAATGTAGACAAACGTGCCGATAATACAGAGAGAAGCGCTTGAAGTTGAGATTCCGTAACCCAAAATCGCCGCCAGTACACCCATCATGGAGACCGACGTTTTGAGAAGCGGTTTCCGTCCCAACTTATCGACAAACGGAGCCGATGCAAATGTCACCACTGTGTTGACGATCGAGATGAAACAGTTAATCAAGACAGCCGCATCAGGGAAAATGCTGATCAAGACTGATACTCCATAAAACACAATAGAGTTGATTCCACAGAATTGCTGAAGCACAAGAATTCCGGTGCCCACTAGTTTTGAATTGTTGTACTCGGATGATATCAAATATTCTTTCAAAGACACCGCTTTGTTTGAGTGGCCGTTGGGCCCTTCGGGCTCATGCACACCCTCCTCTGTAAGCAAACGACCTTCCTCCTGATCATCGACGGCCGGGTTGGAACTTCTCCAACTGTTGACTTCATTCCGAGCAGTATCGTACTCGCCACCACGCAATCTATGAAGTGTGGTGAATGCCTGGGTGGTTTTGCCATTGTTAAAAAGCCACAAGGGAGACTCCTCGCAATAAAAAACAGTACTTCCAAAGTTTACCGTGGAGATAGCACTGCCCATGAACAAAAGAAGCCTCCAATCATTCTGGTTATTCCACCTAAGTGCGAGCACCTGCGTGAACAATATGCCGATATTCACCGAAACCTGGTTCATCGAGCCCAAGAAACCTTTATACGAGTGTGGGGCTATCTCGTTTATCATCAAGGACGTCACCACGAGAGCGGAGCCTGCTCCAATTCCCGCAATAAACCGGCCAATGAGCAACGATGTGAATGTACTAGAGGACCCGTTCAACAACGAGCCAAAGAAAAAAAATGCGTTATGAAGCATCGCCGTTTTCCTTCTGCCGATGAAATCAGCAATTGTTCCAACGTAAAATGAGCCAACAAGCCCGCCAATACTGAAGATCGACGTTGCTAGCCCCATTTGTTCATTAGTGAGTGGGATACATGGGGTGAACCCTTTGCTTCCAAAAAAGGACAACTCATATGGCATGCGTCCTGGCACGTCTGCTCTGCATGAAAGAATTTCACCCGGCGAGTTCATTTCGGCCATATGGTATCCAAATTGAAGCGACCCTAAACACACTGTGGCCACAGTTGCAATCAATTTTGCTGTCAACCGGTCGCCAGAACTCATGATGAAGAGTGTCCTGGTAGAAATGAGCAAAGCCTGAAAATAAGAAGAAAATTGGAAAAGAATTTCTCAAAAGTTTGGAAATTATTGAAGATGATCTGATTCAGATGGCCTTAGGATAGTGTGCGAGGTGTGGTAATAGTGAGTGAGTGTGAGTCTTGAGAGATCCTAGGATCCATCATCTAATGTGGGGCACCCGTGTGAATGTCGAAATAGGTAATCCTGCCGCGCGAATACTGTAAGTGCACCCTGCCAGGACGCGGGTCACGTGAAGAGAATGCCGGTGGCTCGGAGGCAGCCACCCTTAAATTTTGAGAAACAACCTTGTATCAACATGGGCAGATAATGAAAAAATAAGGGGAAAAGTGTGTTTTGGAATGCGTGAAAGCGTTTCTTCTTCATCTTTTTTTTCTTCGTTGAAAGCACTTGCTCACGAGCAATGTTCTATGGCGTATCTTTAACGGTGCTAAGAGATCGCGCAGAAATAGGCCTGAGCCCATGAGGCTTGAACAGTGTAAGCCCATGAATTGTAAGTGCCCTCGAAAAAAAAGAAAAAAAGGACCGGTGCTTATGAACCGATAGTTTCAACCTTGCACCTTTCTTCTATTACCAATATCCACACAGATTACCGCTCACAATATTGGGAGGAAGTTGCCTATGATCATCATAGGAATTCCAAATACGTCTCGTTTCATGGTCCAGCTGCACCCAGCACGGATCTTTACGTTCTCCTTGGGCGTGAGAAGCGTGCATTCGGTCATTGTGGCGCCCAAAAAATCACCAAAAGCGATTTTGGAGAAAAGCTGGAAATACTCCACCACCGACTTGTCATCTAGCAATTCCACAATAAACGTAGGCTTGTCTCCTAGTAGATGCTGCTGGGTCCACCCGGTGAGCGTGGTGAACTCATCTCCCACGTACGCAATCTCTCCCGTTCGGCGCCACACAATGGTCGGGGTACCGCTCACTTTTATAAAGTTGTCGTAGGTCAAGAGCGTTCGTTGGAAACACTGCTCCATGAAAATAAGATCCGACTCGCGGAGTGAGTTGGTGCATGCAATAAACGACGGCCGATACACCGCCATGGACTCGGCCATTTTCACCAACATTTCCCGGGGAAACCTGCTCCGGAGATATGCAATCAACTTGTGGAACCCAGGCGTGTAGGAAAAGGGCTTTTTAATTTTCACGTAAATCTCCTCGGGATCCGTGAATAGCAAGTTGCGGCTCGTGCCGGAGCGTTTTGGAAAGCCCATGGTGAACGAGATGGACAGTTTGGAATTGCGGGCAAAATACCCTGCCGGGTCATTGAGCTTGAACATCTCCATTGCCTCACACACGTCTGGAAATTTGACGTTATCATGGTGGGTAGTATCTCCCAAGAAATACTGGTTGATGCGGGCATCGAACGGAGGAAACTCTGACAAGCTATTATACTGGTGCACGTGAAAGCCCAGGTTTGAAATCCCGTGGCCATCAACCTCAAGTCCTGGCTCTTGTTGGTTCAAGTCAGCGGTGCCTGTAGCATTTGAGGCCAAAGGCGAAGGTTTCGAGGCATTCTCATATCCATGTGGCGAGAGGGCCGGCGACATATTTACAGAAGTGGGTGTGCCTTCAGCGGATGTGAAAGAATGGTTTGGGTGGAGGCCCAAAAAGTTGTCCTGGAGGATATTTGAAAGAGTGGCATACTCCATATCGGCAGCTGAGGAGAGAAAGTTGACCCGCTTTTTTTCCGCTGGCGCTGTTTCGTTGGAGCCTCGTTTGGATAATTTTTGCTCTTGGGCAGTTTTCCTGCCCTCTAAGTCTTGTGTGAACCTGTCGTGGCTTTGAACTGGTTGCACCTGACTGAACTGGGTCATGCCATGACTTCCATTGAAAAGAGTAGGGTTAGTCTTGGGCTGTGGCCCGGTTAATGAGCGTGGCAAGTATCCCGGTAGTTGTTTGGGTGTTGTTTCAGCCGTTGTTTCGGCCTTTACACCCAAACCCAGGCCTGGATTCGAGGTGACACCACGTGGAAAGTAGCCAGTGGTTTGCCCTTCTCGTGCAAACAACGAGGGCGAGCTGCGTCGGGCTACATCGTTCACAGACACGGAAGAGACCATTTGCGAGTAGTTGGGAGCCAATGGGCTCGGATAAGATGCACTGTGCTGAAACTGGGTGGCACCATATATGTGAGGTCTGGGCCCAGGCCTTAGTTCCGGTTCCGTCTTTATATTTGGAGTCATACCTGAATCCAAAGTCTCAGGAGAAGGCTCATTGCTACCTTGGGCTTGTCCCTGATATTGTTGGGGTGTAATTTTGGGACTGGTTTGGGTTACTGGCGGAGGGACATCAGCCAAATACTTCTTCCTCTTGCGAGGTGCGTCTGCACAGGTATCCTGAAGGCCTTTCTTGATACACCGTACACATGGGCGGCCCTCGTCACAGGTAATGTGACCTTTGTTGCAGTGGTTGCATGCCCAGAAAATTTTTCTTCTTCTCTAAATAGTCAGTATGGAATTTTTGGGGTGTTTGGGGTGCTATGTGGGAGGGCCCATGAGGTGAGAGAAACCATGAGGTGAGAGAGACCATCATCAATAGGGATTAGATTGCGTATCGTATAGGATCTGGTATATTTTATTTTGTTTCGATTGGAAATTCCACACGATCCACTTGTATTTACTTACTGGTTTGTCTTGTGTTTCTTCCGTGGCCATGTTGCCTGGCACAGCGTAACAGTGAAGTTTGAATGTTAGAGTATTGCGAGCAGACCCATAGACATAGACCTGGAGGTGCGACTTATCATGATATACGCGCGGCGCGCGAAGCTACGGCCCGCTAAAATCGGTAATAACCGTCTTTAGAAGAGGCACTCGAGTAGCACATATTTTATGGTATTCAGGAAAAAAACGAGTACCGAAATTCCTCTTTCCTCTTTATTTCTATCTATTCTCACGAGTTGATTTGCTAATAATTATTGCGAAATGTGATGGAATGTGATGAAGTGGAGCAAGTCCCTTCGGGCGTACTATGAACAATAAGAACAACGACAACAACGAGAACAACGACGTCATTTTCGCAGCTGCTCATGCTGCAACAAGATCAAAAGCTGCAAATTTTAGAGGAAAGAACCGGGCAACTTTTTTTACCCACTCCACATAAAATTCACTACCCTTCTAGATACAGTCCAATTTTTTTTCTTCTCGTACTCAAACGGGCGGCTTGTGAATAAATCTGCCTGCCAAAACTCTTGCCAGTATTCCAGGCTAGGAACCCCGTCCCCGGACAATCCTCCTCTCAGTAAAGTAAATTTCCTTCAACAGTCCTGCGCGTACCCCAAATCCTTACCTTTGAACTCTTCAACAAGTGCTTTCAAACCGTTGGTTAAACTCTCCATATTTTTATTGACAGGCACAAAGTCATCCAACCATTTAGCAACTCCATGTTGAAGAACTCCCCGCGCACGTACTTTACCATGATCTTTATGTCCGTATGATCCATGAAGAGTCAATCTTACTATCTTGCTGGAATAGGCAGCCCGGTGTAAGATGTTGTTGTTGTAAAAGACAATGTCTCCAGGGTGCAACTCAACAGTGATTTGACCACTAATGTGTTTTTTCTTGCTCTCGTCGGTCGTTTTTTTCCTCTCTTCAGCAGTACGAAGTCTCTTGTGTGAGCCTGGCACAACTATGAGACAGTCATCCTCTGTCAAAGCCAAATTAAACTGTGTACCTGCGTATGGATCCTGAAGTAACTGGTCAGCCTCTTCTTCCGGTGTCACTTCGGGCCGGATCAAGTCCCGGTGCCAGTCTAGTTCGAAATCCGTTAGTGGGTTAATAAGCATATTGAAAAGTTCAAGAATAAGTCCGTTTTTGTTGGTTTGCAAAATATCACTTGCAACTTGCAAAAGCTTGTCTGTAGAATAAAGTTCTTGAAATGGCGTGGCCATCTTGCCCAATCCAGGGTGCATGAGCCCGGTTATGCCCCATATGTCCGGACTGAAATTTGCTGGCCATGGAGGAAACTGCTTCCCACGTGTACGAACATCCTTCCAATTACCAGCTCTTGCAAAATCCACTATAGCTTCTGCAGCTGTCTTGTATTTCGTGATTTCCTCATCAGTAAGAAAATTCCGAATGATAGTGAATCCCTGTTGTGCGATTTGGTCATGGTGAAAATGAGAAGGCATCATGGGCATTGGAAGCGACTAGGATAAAATAAAGGAAAAAAAAGGAAGAAACTGAAAGCTGGGCTATTAAAAACAATCAAAGAAAGCCATTTCGGGCTTTCTTTATATACGTTTGCGTACTGTCTCAAGTAAGACTAAGCCTGGAATGATTATAGTTTCCTCCTCAATGAAGTTGTGGTTATGAGGCACTGTGCCAAAAAACCGGACACCGCTAAGTGGCTAAAAAACTCTAGTTTCCCAGCTTCCCCACAATTTCGTGCCACTCGCGTGGTTGCATTTTTTTTTTCATCAATTTATCTTCCGTCCCTGCTCAACTCGAAATGTGGCGTGATTATCCAAGACTGTAAGGCCCCACTTTTTCCCGAACTACCACATCTTTATATTTTGTTTTTTTCCTCCAAAAAAAAAAAATTCCACCTCGTGGGGAACTTATGTTTGTTGAAAATGTTTGTGTGTCTCCTTATGAAATATAATATAGCTGTTTATCAGCATTAGAACTGCTTAACACAATAAACGTTCTAAATGCATTTTTTTTTTTGTTTTTGACAGGGCTGTTATTATTGGTCAAGAAGGAAAAAGCAAAACGATTCTCGCCTACACTTTCTTGTTGCGACTAATTCTAGGTGAGGTGTCAAGCAATTCGTATTTTGACATGCATTAATAAGGGATGATTAGCCAGCACTATAAAGGGTGATTCTTTCGCACTTCTGAAATCTCACGAAAATTCATCAATCATGCCGCTTCGCTGGGGTATTCTTGGCGCAGGAAATATCTCAGGTCAATTCATTCACGATCTTGTTTTGAGCAACCAGAATGGCTGCAACAAGCATGTAGTAACTTCCGTTGGATGTTCAGATGAAAGAAAAGGCACAGATTTTTTGACTCAGCACAAAGTCTTGCCGGAAAACAACCAGGGGGTGGTACCAGTATCACAAAGTTACACGGATTTCTTTGCCAACTCCGATATTGATATTGTGTATATTGGTACGCCCCACACCTTCCATAAGGAGCAGGTTTTACAAGCTTTGAAAAACGGGAAACACGTACTTTGTGAAAAGCCATTTACTGTCACGGGTCAGCAATGTAAAGAAGTGTTTGAAACGGCTGCGGAACATGATTTGTTTGTCATGGAGGCTGTATGGACACGTTTCTTCCCCGTCGTGAAAAAAGCACGAGAACTTCTTTATAAAGAAAAGGTAATTGGTGATGTCCACAGAATGAGCGCTGATTTTTCTGCAGCTGCGGATGTGTATTCTCTCCCAGCTAGTTCTAGAGCAAGGGACATAAACTTGGCTGGTGGTGCTACATTAGACATAGGCATTTATCCATTGACATATATGCGGGCACTTTTGGCCGAAACCCCTAAAACGAAATTTGAAGTGAAGTCATTTCTCACGCTTGACCCCGAGGATCATGTTGATCATGTAGCCACCTACATCGTCAAGTATGAGGATGGAAAACAAGCTGTACTTACAAGTTCCAATCATGTGGATGGGCCAAGCCCCTTTCTCCGGGTCGAGGGAAAAAAAGGTACTTTGGAAATGTGTGCTGAAAATCCAGCACAACCAAGGAAGCTTCGTGTTGTTTTCCGAGATAAGGAGAATAAAGCGATTGAGATCGATGACAACAGTTTAGCGACGGGTTATAACGGGTTCATATATGAGGCTGAAGCCGTGGCTGCAGCAATTGCAGCTGGCAAGAAGCAGAGTGAAGTGATGCCTTGGAAAGAGACCCAACTCATGATGGACACTATGGATAAGATTCGTTGGGACAATGGTCTTTACTACAATGAGGATTAATAATCGTAGGTGATGTGTGATACTATTTTGGGAAATATATTAAGTGAGCAAAAGAAAAGATTTATAGGCTACTATTTACGATGTGCATTTTAAAGAATGTTTAATGGAAGGTGACCAATATGAAGGCTCTTCTTAAGAGAAAGGCATCACCAGATTTATGTCTTAGGTGATGCAGACGTATCTTCCGACTGAAGATGATAATCAATTGGATCAAAGAAGGAGGAATGAAGAGTAGCGGTTAAATAAACATATATATATCTATTGCTCAGGAAGTAAAAGGTAGTATTTCTACTTCACTCGATTTAGCCAAGTCCCGATAACCTTTCTGGTCACGTGCGCAGGGCCAAAATTTTCCATACTGCGATCTGAGGAACATCAGGAGTTCCCATTATCAACACTACTACAAGTAATAATTACATGAAAATGGCGTCGTTTCTCGCTAAGTTCACCAAGATTCCACTCAAAGATGTACTGAAAGCTGTGGACTCGGTTTTCCCCGAATTTTCCGCGGAGGGAAAGGCTCTTGAGGCCCAGTTCCGCACTCTTTCTAATAGATTGGACGAACCAGAAACTTTGGAAGCATTGAACAGCGACTTGAGGGGCAAGACCTTCGTGACAGGTAACTCGCCTGCCAAGGTTGACTTGGAGCTCTACTCAAAGGTGTTGCCTGTGGCTAAGAAGTGGAATTCCGCTGACGAATACGCCAAGTTTAGGCACATTTTAAGATGGGCGGATTTGGTTCAAAATACCTTGGTGGAAGTCCCTGAAGACGAGAAGTTGGCCATCAATGTTGACACTGAGGTTCCACGTGAAGTCAAAGAGAAGAAGAAACCCGCTGAAAAGGGCGAAAAGGCGGGTAAAGTCGCCGAAAAGGAGGCCGAAACCCCCGCAAAGGCGGAAAAAGCCGTATCTCAGGACAAAAAAGCGGCCAAAGCCCCTCCCAGTGAAGCCGACAAAAAGGCCAGTGCCGAGGCAGCCAAGGCCAAGAAGGAGGCCAAAGCTAAGGCCAAGGCCGAGCAACAGGCAAAGCAACAGGCCGCTGCAGTCCCTCCTAATCCAGGTATGATTGATCTTCGTGTTGGTTTCATCCAAAAGTGTGTTAAGCACCCGGACGCCGACTCGCTCTACATGTCCACGATCGACATGGGCGATGCCGAGGGCCCCAGAACCGTGTGTTCCGGCTTGGTCAAGTACATCCCATTGGAGGATATGCAGGAGAGATACGTTGTATGTGTGGCCAACTTGAAACCAGTCAACATGAGGGGTGTCAAGTCTTGCGCTATGGTTTTGTGTGCAAGTACAGAGGATAAGGTTGAGTTTGTGAATCCCCCTGAGGGTTCCAAGCCGGGTGAGAAGCTTTTCTTTGAGGGTTACAATTCCGAGCCTGAGAAGCAGTTGAACCCTAAGAAGAAGGTGTGGGAAGCAGTCCAACCAGGGTTTTCCACCTCGGAAAACTTTGAGGTGACGTACACGGCTGAGGGCAAGGAGCCTGTGAAGTTGGTGAATGCCAAGGGTGAGGTTTGTAAGAACTCGACGATCGTCAAGGCCGATGTTAAGTGATTGCTAATAGTAAGTACTTCTAATGATGATGCGGCGGAGTATGATTAGGGCTTGTGAATAGAAAACGAATGGAAAAATTCTGAAGTGAGGTCTGAGTTAACAAATAAGAGCCTGGTTTGATTTTTAAAGGAGAGACTCATACCGTTTGTCAGAAATGGCCAAGACGTGGTTTAAGCAGCCACATGATGTAGAAATCTTAAAGTATAGCAGTTCAATGGAAGGGGTATGTGGTTGGTGAGTTGATTGATTTTGTTTTCTTGGGAGATTTTTTGTAGGAGTTACTTCTGACACAGTTAATGGAAAGCTCATTACAACTTACTTTACTGTACTGCTCTGCCTCTTGTTGCAAAAGACTCCGTGGTCGGTTGCAAAAAAACGAAAGATATGACAGAAAGCATTCTCGGTGGTTTAGAGAGGTTGAAAAAAACCTCAGCACAGAAAACGAGGCCATTGTTTTGAAAGATCTTACCAACTACCGGTGGCCCAGATCAATTGTAAGGACGGTAGAGTGTGACTACGAGAAGTGCTTATCTGATTGCCATATATATATTGTGTTAATGAAAGAAAACACAACGAATCAAAAAACCGAATCCAGTATTTGCACTAGTTTCTGCCCAAAGGATCCACTAAAATCCAAGAAATTTCAACATTTCTCACGGTTTCACGGTATATAATATATTCCGATGACATGACAGTCACATTATAGCCGAGTGTATGCAAGTAGGGTCAACCTTGCTGAAGTTCAGCCTGGGGTGAACCGCGGTTCGCCACAAGTCATGCACTCGGAAGCTGTTGGAGGGGTTTTTTCTAAAGAATTTTATAGTTTTTGGTGGAAGTAGACTGGGCAAGCTCAGACTACGAACGCCTCCTCTCTAATCAGATGTTTCAGTCAAAAAAAAAAAAAAAAAATATTCGTCAGCTTTTCATGTATGCGACTTCCAGTCATTATCATCCGACTCTTGCCCTCTTTTCCAGAGCATGGTGCGATTGACATTTGCTAGAGGATGCGAAAAAAAAAAAAAAAAAAAAAGATATGCACGGTGCGCAAGCAATATCCAATGGATTTGCAATTCAATGTCATAGCTTTTCAACATCTTTTTGTTTTCCACTTACAAATTCCTTGGCTTGTGGTGAAAACCCTCAAACCTCTTTCAGATCATGAAGCTCCTTGACAAAACAATCGCACTAGAAAAGGATAAGAGCGGGCTGCTCTCGCTCGTTCCCCAAGACAAAGAAGACCTCTGGCAACTTTACAATCTCATACAAAAAGGCGACGTCGTGGAGCTTTCGTCGATAAGAAACGTGAAGAAGACCGAAGGTGGCAAGGCCGAACGTGTCCATGTGCGCTTGAAGCTCGCCGTCGAGTCAGTGGACTATGTGCCCAGCGATGAAACCATGAGAATCAGAGGCAAGACCACTGAGCAGAGTGAGTATGTTCCAAACCAAAGCTATCACACCGCGGAGGTCCAGCTCAACAAGGCATTGAAGATCAACAAGCCCGAGTGGGACGATGTCAGTTACAATATAGTATTGGAGGCGTCATCCGTGGAAAAGAAGGCCGACGTGGGGGCAGTAGTATTGCAAGAAGGTGTTGCGCACCTATGTTTGGTGACCGACAACATGACCGTGCTCCGCAACAAGATCGAGAAGGCAGTTCCTCGGAAAAGCCGCGGCGATGCCGGTGGCAGTGCTTATGACAAAGCCATGGCGAAATTTCTAGACATGGTGCAATCGACGCTCGTTCGAAACTTTGACATTGAGAAGTTGAAGGTGATCATCTTGGCACTGCCTGGTTTCACTGCTCAGGCACTCCAAAAGGCGATCTTCGATGCCGCTATAAAAGAGGACAACAAGACCATCATGAAAAACAAGTCGAAATTTTTGGTTGTACACTCGTCCACGGGCTATTTGCAAGGCCTAGAGGAAGTGCTCAAGGACCCCAGTGTTCAAAAGAACCTCAACGACACTAAGTTTGCCAAAGAGGCAGCCGTTTTCGAAGAGTTCCAAAAGGTGCTCAATGAGGACGATGACCGGGCGTGGTACGGACCCAAAGAGGTGGCACGTGCTGTGGAATCGGGGGCAGTCAAGAGCCTCTTGCTCACGGATGCGCTTTTTCGAAGTGACGATATTGCCGTGAGAAAGCATTATATTGCTCTTTCCGAGGATGTTAAAAACCAGGGGGGTGACGTTTACGTGTTATCCACGCTTCACGATTGCGGTGTGCAATTAGACCAGTTGACAGGAGCAGCTGTGTTGCTTAAGTATCCTGTTGACCTTGAGGAGGACGACAGTGACGAGGACAGTGAGGACTGACGAGGAAAATGAGGATTCACGAGGAAAGTGAGGATTGACGGGCATTTCATAGATGATATAGAACACACGCATGCAGTTTTCATTAATCAATAGAATTTTCATCTGACAACGGTGTAGTAAGACCATGGGAATGACTCGTTTTCAGAGAAAATCGTCAGTCTATCAATTGACCGATACCCATATTGATGCCATGAAATGAAACAAGAATTTTTAACGAACCGCCGGTTTTGTTTCTAGGCAGTATCAGATACTATTTCTCCACCTATCAGCCAACGGTTTCCATAGATAACTTCTCTGTAGATACTGTCACCATGATTTTATGCATCCACTTAACTCGCTTTATCTTCGAAAAAAAAAAAAAAAAACTCATTTGTTTTCCGAAAGGCACTTCTCATGCTTGCAATTTGGGCACCCCCAGGTCCAGAAACTCCGTATACCACACATGACCACCACGGTTATAGATCATGGCATCCTGAGCTAGCCCATAGCATAGTGCCAAAAAAGTGCCTTTCTGCACATATCCTCTTTTTTGTACACGAGTCATATGCTTGATGGACCCATAGAGATACGAAGCGGCGGCACCTACAGCCGTTGTATTTAGAAAGTCGGTAGAATCCCGAGCATAGTCTAAGGCAGCCTCTAAACCAAGAAATCCAGACACACCCAAAGGGTATTTGACGGCCAACGAGGCGGCGCTTTTAAATCCGGCTAGAAGCATGACGTAGTTTTTCTTCTTATGGTAGAAATACCACCCTCCAACGGTCTGGGGGAGTCGGTGGGCGTTTTCCGTGAGGTACCGAAGTGACGACATTTTAACCCCACTGTAAAAGCCCTGTCCACCGCCAATCATCGATGCTACAATTGCGAAAGCGGTTATACGGTCCTTGGGGAACAAATGGAGCCGCTGGTCGTTTTCGGATTGCGTCATTGTGAATGGATTGAGAAGAACTTTGTTGTGTTAGTAAATGATTTAATTTAAAACCTAGTTATATATGTTCTCAGATGGCCTGGAAACGCGCAGCTCATGCGAGTCAACTGTAGTGTTATTAGTGTGCACTGTGAAGAGTGAGGGCAATATTATAGTAAGAATTGACAGCGGTAAATACTATACTTAAAAGGCAGACAAAACTGTTTTGAGTGTGAGTGGAAAGAATCAGAGGTCCAAAGAAAAATTGAATAAGTCTTTTCTTATCGAATCTTTCCTTAACGGCGACTTTTCGGGACGAGCTAGATGGCTTTTCTCCCCGGTCAAGGCTGAAGATAAGAAGTGCCAGTGGAACTAACCCTGGATGTAATTATCATGAGTATTAGACTGATGAGCTACTCTGCAAAGATAGTCTATGGCACTTTCTTCAAATTTTTCCGGCTTCTAGTAATTTTGTGGTGGGGTTTTTATTTACTTATTACTTTTTCTATTGATTCGACTTTGACATGTACCCTCGAACTGGCATTTGACGCTGGAAGTGCATTGGCAGCCACTCACTGTCTCACATAAATTCCGAAATACCAACGATTCCTTTTTATTCTTATTTATTTATTCTTTCCTTCAAAATTAACACATTTAGTTCTGGACTTTTACTCTCGAGCCTAGAAGCAAAATGCCTGCCCAATATTGACCATCTCTTTTCTGTAGTGGACCAACTCTGAGCTTGCATGTAGAATGAATACCTTGAGGCCGCAATTCAAAGTCTTCACCTTTCACAACTTTTCCTATACTAGTATTCTACGTAATAGTATTGTTTTCAGCATGTGCTACACAAGAAGGTTTGTCATATCAAGTCCAATATAACCAACCAAACGTTGTTCGAGAAACGTGGTATTGAAATCTATACTTATGAACTGCTATAGTCACACTCTGTTCCTTTGGGCAGCATAATCGAATCATCCGACTTTCCTAAGTCCCATCAGAGGCGACCATCCAATATACTTACTGGTCCAAAATGGACTTGACAAACTCAACATAGTCAACGTTGCCATCAGCAGTGACGTTGACGCCTTTCAACAACTCGTCCACCTCCAGGTCACTCAATTTCTCGCCAATCGAGGTCAAAATGTAGCGCAACTCACCAACACCAATGTATCCAGTCTGCTCCTTGTCAAATACTTGAAATCCCTTGATGTAGTCCTCAGGAAGCCCCAAGGGCTTGAACCCATCCGGGCGGTTAATGATTTTTTGGTAGGTGTCAAAATCAAATTCATTCAGCTTGACAGATTCTTGCAACTCGGCGATCTCGGCCAAGGTCGGGTTTTGACCTACTGCCCGGAGCAAGTCACCCAAGTGCTCGATAGGAATCTTGCCCGTGCCCTTCTTGTCGAAAAGCGCAAACGCGTCTTTATAAGTTTTCGTGTTTGACTAAAGACAACATGTTAGTATGTGTTATTTTGTGTGAGTGGGAGTGATCAGGTGATAGGTCTAGACAAAAAAGACTATGTTTGTTCAATTTTCTTTTCGGGAACGCTGATTTTAACATACCATTGTAGCTGAAGGTCTATTGGAATAGGTTAGTGAAGCAAGCGAAGGAGGTGTGGAGACGTTAGAGGCAGTGTCAATATTTACCTGAGGCGCGCACGTGACGTGGGTCTAGTCCTACATTGGTGTTTTTGCCGTTTCCAGTTGCGGCAATGTTTCGCGTTCTGTTGGAAGGAGAAAATGAAGAGAACACGAGATGGTCAGAGATATAGAAATGGATGAGTAGAGACCGATATTGGTATCAGGTTTTGCTAGTGGTTGGAAGCGCTTTTGTTGATGTCCCTTAAGTGTCACTTGTCATTTTTATTAGATCAGTCTTTGATTTCAACCGCCTAGTTTTTACGAGAATGTTGCAGCCACAAGGCTTGTCAAACACTTGAATAATTACGCTACCTTTTCAGCTTCTTTCTTTTTCATAGATGTCAAAATGGTTATAGAATGACCTTATATCCATCATCTATGAAAAGCCTCTTGTTATTATTATGTACACATTTGTTCATCGGCCTCTTTTGATTATACCTCTTCTTATCAGTTCGCTAAGTCGAATACTGGTCAAACAATCCTGATGAAAATGTTCAGACTCACGACTTCTTTTATCCTCTTGAATTCATTTAAGTTATTCTCAACTACCAGAAGATAGATTTTCTCATGCTCATTGGCTTGCCCGAAAAGTAATTTCAGTTAGGTGAACAATAACAATAGTGGTCATGTACCACTGATTGTATATGTGAAACGACATGCGAGAAATGAGCTCTAGTCATTTGCTGCTTTTCTCTTAGTTTAAGACCGTTTAATAGCTGCAATAAGATTAATTGATATTACCGACAAGAATGACCTATTGTATCAGAGTTTTGGTATATCCCTTTATAAAATTCCACAGGGTTTAAGTTTTGTTCATTCTGCGAACCATACAATGGAAAATTACTGGAGCTCCTCACAATAGAGGAAAAGTGGACTGAAAATTTTTCCCAACTCGGCATCAACGAAAAGAATTCTAACTCTGACTTTTAGATCATTTCAAAAAAAAACTGTCTTTCCCCCTTCTCTTGCAGACGATATCATGAGATTAAGTGTTTTTTTGATCACTGGTGCAGTCTATTGTTTGACTTCTGCTGTGGCTGTCCTTATCGATGAAATCGATCGAGCCAAGTTGATATCCCTCGATGGAATGCAACCCATCCAAGAAAACATTCAAAAATCTCTTTTTCAAGGCAATCAGTTCAGAAAGCGTGATGACCCCGATCTTCCATTAGACTCGAAAAGGGTTGGTGAGAGACTAGATATGTTCTTCACTGAGTTGAATTCTTTTGTGCATGGCACCTCTTTTAATTCATATGACTTTGAATCCGCTGCTGAAACACTTGAAGAAGAATTAATGGAAATTTTAGAGTCAGCAAAAAACTCCCACAACCTTCATCAGGGTTTGGAGGACCAGCTTGCTTTCGGCCAAACCAGGCTTCAGGTCATGATCGAGTCTATTGAACAATTGAAGTTTTATAAAGTCACGGGTACAAACTACCAACGATGGCTTCGCGGTGTTATTGTGCTTAATATTTTACTTTTGGCGTTGCACGATAACCACGGCAACCCCGATCCATCTAAGGATCGATACTACTTGTTAATCTCTAGTTTTACTGACAGTTTGTTGTATTGGAAAGGAAAGTTTGAGGATACGGTTGACGTACCGTATGGAGTCCGCCGGAAATTTAAGATAGAGTCAGCCCAAGCCGAAATAATTTTGAAACAAATGCAAAACCCGCCCTCGAAGTGTGATACTGATGTGCGCTTCATCAACAGGTTTAAAAAGGTGATTTCTGCCAATAGGTATGGGCTAAGTCTCTCTTGTATTCGGGGACAAGACGACGGTTAAACAAGCTCGAGAAGTTCTAAAAGTAAAATGAGAAAATATTTAATAATGTTTTGAAATACCCAGGATGTTTGAATCATTGAAAAAGCTAGAAATATTTCTCTCTCCTACGGATCTTAATCTTTCGCAGTGGTTTTTGCAGCAAATCCGGTCGGAAAAATGAGACATAGTGCATTATTTAATAGCGGATTTACTTATATCGTTTGAGAAATATCTCCAAAGAAGAGAAGTGAAAAGTAAAGCTTTGAACATTCAAAATTGGACCATCAATGAAAATTCAATCGAAAGTGAAATCTCTTTGCTGCTGTGAAGGGTTTAGGGGAGGTGGTACCATTTGGCTCTTGAAGCTTGAGGTTGTTCGGTGCGAGGTCCCACGCCGCTTCCGCATAATGCGTTAAGTGAACGGTCCATGTCTCATGAATTGTTCAATAATTTCCCCTTCAACTATAGCCCGCCAGTAACCTACAAAAAGACAAATACGGTATTACACTGCACATAGACGGAAACAAACCGAAATCTGGCTAAATTTCTCTCTTGTTATGAGCGAACTGAAGTCATTCACCGGCCGAAAAGACCAAACAAGCGAGCGTAGACCCCACCAAGAACAGAAGACAGGGCTTGTGTGATCCTAGTCAAAACAGACGCACGTGCAAACAACATAAACACTTTTTCCTAAGCCGTTTCGAAAACTTAATCCTCACCTTTAACACTTATATTCTAAAAAAAATGAGCTTAAAATAAAAAGAACCCGATTCTCATCTTAGACCAAACTTTCTGGCACTTCCCTAACCACAACGTCGACGCGCTCTCCAGTGAATCAGTGCAACGCGGTACCCATCTTCTCGAGCCTACACCCGTGCATCTCACAACACCCAAACACGCTCCACTTTGGCCAGACGCGGCAGAACGATCAGACTTCTTTTTCAAAAGAGATATCCTTGCCGACGCATTCTCCATCAAAAACCATGTCGAAAGTAGAGACGGTGAAACGACGGAAAGTGAACCCGTTTTCGCTGCTGCCTGGCAATTCTCAGCTGCATTTAATGCCCGCAGATAGTCCCAGCAAAGAAAACGCGTCTTCATCCCGATTCAAACCGGGCAATATCATTAAACTCCGGGTATGGAACTTCACCACTTACTCGTATGGCGAGTTTCATCTCTCGCCGTCACTAAACATGATTATAGGACCCAACGGAACAGGAAAATCCACTTTTGTGGCGGCGGTCTGCTTAGGATTGGGTGGTAAAATCGACTTGATCAAGCGCAAGTCTTTGGACTCCATGGTTAAGTCAGGAGAAAAGGAAAGCACCATAGAAATCACCATGAAGAACGAGCTGGGCTACCCGGACATTGTCATTGAGCGACGGTTTGCTGTAAAGTCGACAAAGTCCCAATGGAAGGTTAATGGCAAGTCATGTGATGCCAATTATGTGAACGCAGTGGCCACAAAATTCAACATCCAGTTGGATAATCTTTGTCATTTTCTTCCTCAGGAGAGAGTGGCGGAGTTTGCTTCGCTTTCTCCTGAAAAACTTCTTCTAGAGACCGAGAGGACCATCGGAGATAACACGCTTTTGGATAAACACAAGCAATTGATCGAGCTTGACGAGTCGTGGGTCGATCTAACCAAGGCTGTTGATCTGATGGACGAGCAGATGGAGTCTATTCGCGCGGACGTGGAGAAATTCGAGCTGGAGGCCCAGAAATTCCAGGAATATGAAGACAAAACGCGCCAGATTGAGTGTCATAAGAAAGTGCTCCCATATGCCAAGCTTCAGGACATGAAGGAGAAGTTGAAGCACCTCAAAAACGAGCGTGATGCGGCGAAAAGGGCACTACAAGAGTTTGACGGCAACACCAAACCATTGAAACACTTAATCAAGGAGGTGGAAAGGAAACAAGCAAGTGCTACTCAGAAGCATAAAGATATCAAGGAATTGATAGCAGAGATGAAAGCAGAAAGTGAGCAGCAAACGCGTAAAGCCGACAACATGGCGCTGAGCTTCTCCACTGCTCAAAGCGAAATCGAGCAGCTCAAGACAAGAACAGAGCTGCAAAAAAAGGAGCTTGAACTGAGTGTTCAAGAAAAAGAAGAAGCCATTCGACGGTTGCTGGCTATGGAAGCTTTTGATATGTCGAAAGTGCCCGAAATTACTGCCAAGCGTCAAGAGAAGCATGAGGAACGCACCCAGATCGAAGATGAATTCGATACCGTGGAGATGTCGTACAACAGATTGAAACGAGACTTGCGCAATAGCGAGCAGAGCTTTGATGATGAACGCAAGAAGCTCGAAACGAACGACCGTTTGGAGATCTTGCGCACAAGAAACACCCGGTACCGGCGAGAGCTCATGGAAAACGCTTACGAAGCACACACTTTTATGAGGAGAGAACGCACCCCCGATTTGAAGTACTTTGAGGCGCCGGTGGTGAGCTGCAGAGTTACCGATCGAAGGTACGCCAAGTATCTTGAAAAGGTGATTGATAACAATACGCTTTTTTCGTTTTATTTTGAGAACGAGGGCCAGTATAAAGCCGTGTCTGGTAAGTTGCCACACAATCTCAATGTACCCATGAGAACGGTTTCGCGAACAACGCCGAGCCTGCCCATGGGGTTGGGAGAACTCAAAAGTCTTGGTTTTGATGGGTACTTGTCCGATTTCATCACCGGTCCAGCGCCTGTTCTCGAAGGGTTAAAACAGAGATCAGCTTTGAATCGTATTCCGGTGTCTTTGAACCCCTTGCCTCAGGCAGTTATGGATAAACTCTTGAAGCCCGGTCCCAGTGGAAGGGCGCAGTTTCAAAGGATTCTCGTTGGAGATGACTTGATTGTTGTCAATCAGTCGAAGTACGGATCGAGACAAGTCTTCTATCAAACGGAGCGGATTGCACCCGCACAACTTATGGGCGCCGAGGGGCTCTCTGAGGAGGTGAAGCGAGAGATGCAACAACGGCTTGCAAACGAAAAGGAGAAGATCAAGGAGAAGCGCGAGAAGTTGGCGTCTTTGGAGGCTGAAAAGGCAAAGTTCCTGGATGCCATCTCCAAGGTGGATGAGGAAATGAGCGAGCTCGACCGCGAGATCAAGTCTCTACGAAAAAAACACGAGGCAAAGCTGAGAATGGAAGCCAACATTACCCATATTGAAGGCCGCATAGCAAGTCTCACGAGAAATATTAATCAGGACCACAGCGAGAAAATCAGAGAAAAAGAGGCTGCGTTGTTGGAGCTATATGTCAGCTATGCTGAAGCGACCAAAGCTGCCGCCGAAGCTTCAGAGGAAATAGCTTTGGAAACCGCCAATCTCAAGAAGGCTGAGGTCCTTCAGCAGCAGGTTGAGAACGAAGCGTTATGTTATATTTCCTTGATGAACGAAATGGAGCGCAAACAAGAGGAACTCCTCGAGACTTACCGTGCTGCCAAAGCTAAATGTGATGAATACAAGAGGGGGGACGCAGCCGAAGAAATCCGCCGGCAGAAGCTTACGCCTGAGGAAAGAGATGCAGTCAAGAACCTCGTGCAGAAGTATATGGATGAGGGCAAGCTTACGGAGAACTTTATTGTGACCATGATCGACCATCTCCAAGAAGACTTATCGGTGTTATCGAATGTTGATAGAGGGTCGCTTGAGCTCTTAAAGATGAAGAAACAAGAGTTGGAAGCGGCCGAGACCAACTTGCCCCAGCTTATTCAACAAAGAGACGCCACCAAGGCCAAGCTCGACGAGGTGTTCGGGCCGTGGGAACGCGAGCTATCGGGCATGGTGGACCAAATCTCCAAGGCGTTTCAGAAACGGTTTGTCGCCGTGGCTAGCGATGGACAGGTGGAGCTTGTGAAGCTGGAGCGGTTCAGGGACTGGAAGTTGGAGATTTTGGTGAAGTTCCGAGAAAACGCCGAGCTCAAGGTGCTCGACCATCAGTCACAATCCGGAGGAGAACGTGCCGTGTCGACCATCTTCTTTATTATGTCGCTTCAAGGCCTCACCAGGGCCCCCATCAGAATAGTGGACGAGATCAACCAGGGAATGGACCCGAAGAACGAGACCAAAGCACACAAGTACTTTGTCCACACGGCGTGTCGGAACCGGCAATCGCAGTATTTCTTGGTGACGCCCAAGCTTCTTCTGGGGTTGTATTACCACCCGGAGATGACCATCCACTGCATTTACACCGGGCCATTTATGGCGAAGCAAGAGCCCAACACGGCGAGCTCGGACTTGATGAAGTTTCAGAAGTTGGTGACGAGCTCTTGATAAGTGCACCAGTTGCGCACCAGCTATGGGTTGGTGCTTTACAAGAATGTATGGTTGGTTAAGATTGCAAATTGGAATTTATATCTATGTACAAGGAATCACTCAACTTTAACTACCTCTGTTCGTCGCATCTCTTTTCAAATGGTGTAGTGCTTTTTCCAACCGGCGCATGTACGTAGAATAGCCAATGGCAGCCAGAACATCCACGATGTTGACTCCAGGTACCATTCCAGTCAATGCAAACCGAAGACTCTGCATCATCAACAGTAAAGGGTAATGGGGAAACTTTTCTTCGAGTATTTGCATTTGTATAATCTCGCCCAGCGCTTTTGACAAGTCAATGATTTTTTCCACGATCAGAATCGTCTCGGGTAACTGTTTGGGCTGTGCGGCCGATGAGTAGTCCACGTCTTTAAAAAAGTAGGGGTGCGTGTCATAGAGATCGGAGAGCCTCTCAAGATGGCCCAAGGCAACGTGTAAGCATTTCAAAAAGTAGTCTTTATCAAAAACCCCGCCGGTTTTGTCGGCAAATTCTCTGTATGCTTTCTCGATCTGTTGCAGAGACACCTTTGGATCCTCGAGACTGCGGGGAAGATGTTGCTTGTTGAAGAAAAGCAACTTGTTCTCCGACACCTTGACATTGCCTTTGGTCATGTTGTCCAAGCGGAACTTGTCCACCATGTCCTGCAATGACATCACCTCCGTGACCTTCTTACCCTTTTCGGGCCGCGGAGGAGACCATCCAAAAAGAGCGACAAAGTTGACCAAAGCCTGGGGCACTATGCCCTTTTCAAGAAATTTCGACACGCTCACATCGCCGTGTCGTTTCAGCAACTTCTTGTCCTCAAGACTAGTCAAGAGTGGGATATGCACAAACTTGGGCACGTCCCAGCCAAAAGCTCGGTAGAGAGCCACATGCTTGGGGGTCAGTGTGAGCCATTCTTCCCCACGGATCACGTGGGTGATGCCCATGAGGTGGTCGTCCACCACGTTGGCAAAGTGGTATGTGGGCATGCCGTCCAGCTTCATAATGACAAAGTCGTCAAATCGCCGGTCCGATAGGTTGTACTGGGGTTGGAGATCAAGAACGCCATGGCGCAAATCCTCGATTTTTTCGTATTTTTCCGGCGCTCGGAACCGCACCACGTACTCATTCTCATCTTCCCTGGAATTTTGGCCGCTTTCATGGAGGCATTTGCGATCATAGGTGACGGTAGTGGGTGGTTTAAGCCGGTGTGCGGACTCGCGTAGACTCACCAACCGGTCGCGTGAGCAATAGCACTTATACGCCAAGTTCCGAGACAAAAGCGCGTCCACATATTTGCGGTAGATATCGCCTCTCTCAGATTGACGATATGGGCCATAAGGACCGCCAACCAAGGGCGACTCGTCGGGATCCAATCCGGTCGATTTCAACGCTTCGTAAATATCCATCTCGGCCCCCGGCACGAGCCGTTTCTGGTCGGTATCTTCAAGACGGACAATAAACTTGCCGCCCGTCTGCTTGGCCAAAAGATAATTGTATAGGGCCGTCCGAAGCGATCCCAAGTGTAGAAGGCCGGTGGGCGAGGGGGCAAATCGGGTTCGGGCCGGATAATCTGGGTGCACAGACTGTCTTTTGGAGATGAGCAGAGGTATGTTTGCAGCCAAGACCTCGGTATGGCTTGAATTAGTGGAAGGATTTTTGGATGTGTTTTTGGATATATCTGTGTTTTTGCTTGTTCCTGGTCCATTGGGCGCCTGTTGCAACTGGTTCTTTCCTAATATTGGCTTACCTTTAAGGCTCAAGCCCGGCTTCGGTCGAAGGCCTGCGAGCAGCCGGAGTGAGCATCGCATGGACAGTAGATTCCGCAATCGAGAAAGTCAAAAATGGCAAATGAATGAAAAGATTGCTGTCTTGGACCGGTCTTTAAAGCAATTTTTCGGCTACCAATCCAATACGCTTTTGTTGTTGCTAGTTCTACCCTGGCCCAATAAGAACACTTAACCCGAATACCATGCACGGCTGGTTCTGAGGTGCCGTCTGTCTCACGGGCCCAACCCGTCGCGCTTTGGTGCACTCCTCTTCAATTGCCGCAAAATTTTCGGTCCACGACTCCAAGGTGGTATAATCTATCTACTTCTCCACGGTATCGGAACACCTGCACTGCGGCCCTTTCACTCCCTCAAACCTCTTTTTCATGACCCAGTTTAATAGGCAATCTCAACAGCAGGTGATACTGGCAACTCAGCCGGCACTGACCGGTACATCCATTCCAGGAATGCTGCACCTACTGCAAACCCACCCCCACCATCATCTCTCAAATCAAATTTCCACCCACAAGCGCCACATGCAACAGTTTTATCTCCACAAACTGTTTGATCTTCTGTCGGACGCGGAATTTCTTCCGCTTATACCCAGTGATCCTGTGGCCACTGCGATCCAGGCCCAGGAGGCCATGCACACTGCTGTTCCTGGTATGTCGCCTCAATATGGAAACCATTCGTTGCCGAGACCTGACCACCCAGCATTCTACGGCCAAGCAACTCAGAAATCCAGGCGCCAGAGCGGCCAGTCCTTGCATCAACACCTTTTTGGAGGCAAGCGAAACGATTATGCCCAGTACAAGCAGGGCCCATGAACGCGATGTAAGATGGTATGGGTCTAACTTTCCTTTGCATTTTATTTATTCCGGTTGCTGGATACAACCGACTTTCGTGCTTTAGCATGGTGGAGGGTACTTTTGCTTTCCTTTTTCCAGAGACTGGGAAGGGCATTTATAGATATAACGGGGTGTCACGGGTGTATATAGAACCTCAAGCAAGCGGGGCTATCGGCCAAGTGGCTGATTATATAGGAAATGAGAAAGTAAGTTTTTGGTTTCTGTTGGGTCCACCATCGAATTAATGGGCAGTAATGTTTAAGCATTTTTTTATTGTTGCGTGCAACAGACTAACTTTGAGGAGTGAAATGGTCAGTGAAG
Source organism: Metschnikowia lunata (assembly GCA_030583235.1). Classification (NCBI taxonomy): domain Eukaryota; kingdom Fungi; phylum Ascomycota; class Pichiomycetes; order Serinales; family Metschnikowiaceae; genus Metschnikowia; species Metschnikowia lunata. The sequence goes on along the minus strand of JAJMHP010000027.1, from coordinate 63,632 downwards.
TACATTAAGTTATTATCATATATGAAAACTGTGGTGGAAGGAAAAAACAGTGTATTAAAACAATAATTTTGGAAAGCTCAGATGCCCTGCTCTCTATTTTAATCACCCTTGTGCCGACCATATAAGTTCTTATAATCTACGGTGCACCATCATTAATTATCGATGTGATCTACCTCAGCTTCCTAGTATAGCCAAGCCACGCGAGCATCAGCCTGTCCCGAATAAATAATAAGTGAAGGCCTTAGCTATGAATGAGATTTTACACCGCTTTAAAACATTTCAGAAAATAGAAATACTTTTTCAAAAACCTTTCCCAAAATAGCCGACCCCAAATTTTACCCCCACTTTCCGAATGCACTTAAATTCACAATTTCACCAAGTCTGCCCCCAACGTGTTCTGTAGAATTCTTCGCGAATACCTGCTCTGCCTCTACAGCAGCCATTTCGCCATCGCCATGCATCATGCCACGGGTCATGCGCGCAATATATAAACCCATGGTTGCCTGTCTCGAAAAAATAAGTTCCCAGAGTGAATTCTGACTGACAGCTCGCAGTTTGAAACCACTTGAGTTTGGATTATTTGAGAAAAGAACACTTTCAACAACCTGATCTCTAAGGCTTCAATTCTACTTGGCTTATGACAAAGAATAGTGAAAGTGCTGTGACCACTTGGGACGATCCCTCTCACAAGAAGGTGCCGGACGTTTTCAGCACGCCAAAATCAGAGAGCGTTTCCAGATTCGACGAGGAAATTGACAGTTTTTTCGGGAAAATCAACGAGTATTCCGACAAGTTCTCGCAAATGACAAAGAAGCTCGTCGGGTTGACGCTTGACCAAAGCAATCTCCACCCCTGGTGGCCGTCACGTGACGTTGCTGTCGACGACGTAGACTCCTTCTTCAACAGACCCTACCAATCCCGTAGTACATACAACGACGAGACTTTGGTTCTGCCCGAGCTCTTCAAGTCGCCTCTAGACATTTTCAGTTTATTTTCCGAGGCGAGCGGTGTTACTCCGTTTGGGTTATTTGCCTATCAAGGACCCTCTACTAAGCAGTACAATACCTGTATTAAGAAAGAGGGCGTGTCTTTGTGGGATGCCGACGGATACTGGAGATGTTTGTTCCCCAGCAGCCAGATCCCGGCAAAGTTTTTGGAGCACAAAAAGAAGCAATTGGCGGGCCAGATTGTGACTAAAGACGACTTCGAGGACCGTGCACGTAATGCTTCTCCGGACCCTCATGGGGCAATTGACTTGGGCCCACAAGGTGTATTTTTTAAGCAATTCGGTGACTTTTTGAACTGGAAAAATGCCAGCTACGAAAAAGAGAGACGGTTCAAAGAACAGCAGAGAGAGGAATACCGCAAGAGTGCGCAATATGTTCTGGGAAATACGGCCAGCGATGGAGAGAAGAAAGTCGTTGGTACGTCTTTGAACAGCACTACCAACTCCGAAAACGGCGAAACTATATTGAAGGAGGTGAGAACGGAGTACTTCAGCGACGGTTCCTCTGTCACCAACAGCGTTGTGAAGCGGAAACCTGTGGGTGCTGAAACATGGGAAACGATTGAGGAGAAGAGCGAAAAAGGGAATGCGAAGCAGGGATGGCTTTGGAATTGACTATGACGTTGTTTGAATAGTGTTTTATTCGCGTAGGTGTTTTGTTTTCTGTCCATAGTAATGAATGATTTATGAATGATTTATGATGTTTTGTTAGGCAACACAAACTTTGAGCCAAGTAGAAGTAGTGAAATGTGTAGGGTTTCAGACTAGCTGTAAATGGGTGTCCTTTTTTGCTGTGAATGATACATCTGATTGGAGGAGGTGTTCTCATTGAGCAAAACCTCTGCAGATGTCACTTGGATGGCTCTTCTCTTACGTGATACGTTGATGTTTTTTTTTTTTTTTGACTGATACCATTTCCCATACTGAGACTCCGATTAGTGACTGGTGTATCATTTACTTGCTGGCCGAAAAGCTTTCTCAATCTTCTCCATTTGGTTTAGTGTCCAAGTTTTGGCTTTCACTTGCTTTATTGGATTTCATTTTCGTGCTAATGTCAAATTCAAAAACTCTTAAAAAAGTCGGCAAAATTCGGACTTCCTGAACATTTCAACAAAAGTCCCAGTATCCACTGAAACCTCCCCAAAAAACACCCTAGAAGATTTTCCTCTCCTCCTTCTTCAAATTTCCTCAGCAAGACACTACCTTTCCTCTATCATCCAGCCAGTCAAGCCGGAGCCGTTTCGCACCCACTAATTCCGATTTTCTTCGCCGTAGTAATACTTCCTGCAAGGAAACCTCGCATCTTGCAGCCGGTATAAGCCATTCACGCTCCACACAATATCTGTGTAAAAACACCGCCCAAACTATTTCTTCCATTAAAAATACCAACATGAAACTGAGAAATCCTCTATCAGCCGATTGAATCACTAAAAGTCCCGTAAATTGCCCTTCCGGTCAAAATCGTTAACCGGCTCCATGACCTGGGGTAAGCGGAGGCACGGGTGTTTTCACTGGATGATTGGTCTTCCCGTGCCCTCGCTCTATCGCAACACCAACAAGCTAAAATCTACCCTGCTCCCAATACTCACGTCACCCTACACCGAGAAAGCATGAATCCGCTCAATAAAATCATCTTTCTCTCGGCTTTTCTTGCGTTTGGCTTTCTCCTCATATTGCTCTCGTGCGCCCTCTACAACAATTGGCTCCCGCTTTGGGTGATAGCGATTTTTCTTGTCGCGCCGTTGCCCAACATTGTTCTGGCGGCGATCGAAAACAACAGAGACGATTTTCTTACCTTCAGCAATGACCACGGCAATGCGCCCACAGCACTCGAGGAGTTTGCCAAGTTTTTGACGGGGCTTTTGATTGTGAGCGGGATTTCGTTACCCTTGACACTTTATCATACCAATCTCATTGGTCTTGGGTCGCTTACCATGAGTGTTTTGGGAGGCTTGATTGTCTACACCGACATTAGCGTGTTTATCTGGTTCTTCAACGAAGGCGAAGAGGCGAGCGAGGATTTCAACTTTTAGAGAAATTCCCCATCGCTCCGTCAAACTTGTTTACTATTCATACCCACTCAGTTGAGCACTACAAGGAGCAAAATAAGAATCACCGTCAACACAATGATGGTGGCCAAACTACCATTCTCTTGTACTTTTCTGCGGAAGTTGGCAATTCCATTGGTGGCTCGTCGTATCCGCCTGTCAGACCCGTCCACGCCTTGCTCCAAATCGTTCAAAATGATGAGATGTTCGTCTAGTTCCTCGTTGATATTCACACCCATCCGGTGCTGATTAGTTACGCTCTTGTGGAGCTCTTCCAAGCTCTGGTCCTGCTCTAGCATCTGCTGCTGATGCAAAGCAAACATCTCTTGGTTTGATGAGTCGATCGAATGAAGCGTGTTGCGCTCGCCTTCGTCAACATTAATATCGTATCCCCCATCATTGGCACTGTTCTCAGAGTCCACTTCGGCATCCCTATACGGCTTGAAATTGCTCGACGTGCCCATTAGCTGGTTACGCATATGCGTTGTGTCGTCGTCGTTTTCATCGGAAGCATAATCTTTGAAGCGCACGCTCTTCTTTTCAGTTTCATTTGGCTCGTCGTTCGGGGTCGCCTCTTGCTCATATAGGTATTCGTCGACGTTGAGGTACGGGTCTTCATGCAAGGGCTCTATGGTCTTCGAATATATGGCAATGACTTCGGAAAGTTGCTGAGATAAGTCTTTGGAAATTCCCGACTGTAGGTCGGCCCTGGCATAGTTGAGACCGGCCTTTATCTTTGCTAGGAGATTGATCACGTCCATGTTGTCTGCGTTTGATGGCGAGAGCTGCAACACGCTCACAAGCAGTTTTCGCTCGTCGAGCAACTCCCGTAGTTGGTCGATGTATATTCTGGTTTTCTGGAGCTGCATTTCTATGTGCTTCACCGAGACTGACATGATGGCAATGGGGTAATGGATGTTGGCCGATAAGCGAGGCAACATTCCGTATTCAGTTTGTAGTGCGGGCCTGGTCACGTGTGACGCTCTATAGGAAAGCCGGTGTGTGGGCAGTGCCCACTGTGGGGTGGGAACCCGTCCTACAACCTTGGACCAGGGCGACCCAATAATCAGCGAGATTTCAAACGTAAACTACTTTAGATTAAAAGATTCTCACATCAGTTTCTTCCAAAATTGAATACATATATATATGCTAAATTGTCCATTTTTAAGGGATTCAATCACGTTGGGGTTTCGCATATTCGGATTCTTGCGTCTGGCGCGCTGGGAACAAATGGCTGCAAAGGCACGTGCCTCACTGAGATTTGAATCCAGACACGAGAATATTACGGTGTATGAAAAGACCTTGCTTTTAGCTGGGAATTTATTCTTTTATTCCCTTGCTTTCTCTTTTGATTATTTATTTCTCTTGAATATGACTAGAAGCATTCTGAGGAGTGATCGTGACGGATCCTATCAGATTATGGCGCAGAGACTTGTTCCCTGATCTCCTTGTAAGCTGCCTATCCGTACAGGTGATTTGTGGATGGGGCCAGGTGTGAGTTTGAGTAGCCATGGGTACGGATAGGTACTAAAGGAGAAAAAAGAACTCCCATATCTATCGTAATATGCTGTTCTTGAAGAAATCTTATTCACATTAAGACTTATGCAATGCTCGAAGCTCGGGGTACGGTCTTCAACGAGCGACGTATGAAAATATTCAACTAGCAGGTCTTGATGAATATTTCGATGCCGGGTCAGAATGAGGCGTCCGTAAACAGATCTGCTCGTGATACTTGCACAAATAGGCCTTCACAGAGCTATCCAGAGAGACTTCCGCTCCAGCTGAGCAGTAGTTTCTCTAGTATTGTTTGTAGCACTTTTCCAGAGCATTTCAAGCATACTTGACTCACTATCCCGAACAAGTTTTCATGGATATCGTAACAATATAGTGCACGATAGTTAGCTAAGGGCATTAACCCCTACATCAATCTAAGCATATCCGATTTAGGTCACGTTGAATGGATATAGAGACGCTTTGGCCACTTCAACAGAGTTCATTCCCACCGAAGACTCTAGATCGCCGCATAACTTATCAATTGTTGCCTCGATTAGCGCTGTCTCTTGAAGCACCATATCTTGTAAGCACTCTAAAACAAGAGTAGAACTCTTAATTTTGCTATCCATGGAAGTTGCTCTGTGTCCGAACGGTAGATTTACCCTAGTGCTTGGCGTTTCAGAAGACTGGCCAACAGATTTCGACGATCGGCTTTTCATTTGGGGAATATTAGCCAACGACTTTTCGGAGCTGATGGAGGTGGCTTTTGTGCTGCGAGATTCAAAGGACTCAGAGTCGGTGTCGGAGGCGTCAGTTTCAAAGTTAAAATTATATATATCCTGTTGTAGACTCTCGAGCTGGCTCAAAGCGGCTTTCAGCATTTTCGAAATGTTGAGGTGTCCCGCTCGAAAGGTCTGCTTTAACCTATGTATACTTGTTCGCGATAAAGCACAAAGATGGATAAGACAGATCGGCGTGATAAAGAACCGGAAAGTTCCGCTATTTCGTTCGATCCTATGAGAAAGACTTCGTCTTTGTTGCAGAATACGCAGAGGTAGATGAAATCTCCTCAGGACAAATTTTTTGAAAAATGGGCAAAATAATGTTACATACGACACGACACCATTCTTCGGTTGGCGGCTCGGCGCATACAGGCGTAGCGTGGAATAGACGCGTAAAATAGGTTGAAATCTTAATTTGCCAGGGCGTGGTGGTGTTGGTCGCGTAGGCCCTAGCAGAAGATCGGCAATCGGCCAAGGAAAGGCTATTGTTGGCCGCCAATACTTTCCATTGCTGGCCAATATTGGCCGTTGCAGATAATCCCATTTAAAAATCCCCGGAAAATACCAATTCCCTGTTTTTTTTTTATTGGCTTCTGCAATTATCTGTTGACAAAAGATTATGAACCTTAGTTGGTTTTTCATTTTTTTTATGGTCCGGGGTAATTCCTCATGCTTGGTGCCAAGCATCGGCGCCACCACCGCGTATTTCCTAGATACTGTAATGGGCCGGCGATCGCTGTGCACCACATGCAAAAAACGCCAAAAGCGCCCAGTGGCTCTTAATCCTCGTGCTTAGGCAAACCTTGCGCTGGTTAAGAAGCGCCGATCAAGAAATATGAAGAGTGGAAAACTCGCATATTTTACATAGGCGTATATAATTTTACTTGTATATGGTTTCCTTTTAACTTGCATGTTTTGGAGTTGGTTCATGATTCACATTCTCAAACAAGTGAGTGTGTGTGCAGGTTGCCCCGACTTCGTGGCACGAGACTAAGTATCTGAGCAGATTTGAGAAAATTAATAAGCAAGCACGGCCAGCCAAACTCAGGGTACAGAACGTCTCGTGGAGGAGGAGTAATTCTTCTGGAATCGGATGGTTTGTGGGGCCTTCTAGGTGCTAACATTTTTTTCTTACTCTTTCTCTCTCGACCTCTGAGTTTAGCCAGGATCGATCGATCAAAAAAAAAAAAATACCGAGGCATGACTAGCTTCGTGACGTGACTTGTAGCCCCAAAACAGAGCGAAATGAGGACACCACTTCACTGATAGAATCCAGATCAAAGACAAAAATGCAAGACATGACCAAGAAAAAGACAGAAACATCGTTTTGCTTTCTCTGTCTTTGTCTGTTCTTCTTTTTCATATTTTTGCCAGTCTTCATCTGACTCAATCATACCTTTTGCTAGTTGCCGGCTCTGGGTGGGAGCGATGGATGCGAATAAAGGGCAGAGCTTCTGAAACCTATTCTAAAAGAACAGAGCAAAAGGGGATTTTTGAGACCAGACAAAAAAAAAAAAAAAAAACATATAATAAAGAAGAAGAAAATTTAAAAATCTGGAAATGAATAATTTGGGTTCAACGTTCAGAGCTGGGGGATGTTTAGCTGTTGGGAAAGCTTATGATGAGAAACGTTCAGGGCCACTCCCCATACTCTCGCTGGAACTTGCGAGCACACTTCCTGGAAACGAGGGAGAGCTCTGAGAAGTAGACAGTGGATACTCATTTTTGTTCCGTCCATCTCATGTTACTGTTAGTTTTGTCAGCAAACCCATTTGTTATATTTTTTAACTTTTTTTTTTTTTTCCTTTTTCTTTTTTCCTCCCTGTTTGCTCTAAATTGTGAACTCAGCAGAGGCAGGTCCAGTCCACGAGGGGCGAAGTAATCAGTCACGGTTGAAAGCAGCAGCGGCCCAAACAACTGGGCGAGCGCACTTGACAAAAAAAAGAGTAATAAACCTGATTAAACCAAAGTCACACCTTCTCTATCAACCTGATCCATTCTATTCTTCTTCTATAATTTCCCTTTTTTCTCTTTTTCTTTTTTCCTTTTTATTGGCTTCCGAGATCACCATAGAGTGGAAGCTATAGTGTGTCCATTCGCAGATCTGGTACGTGCGCCGCTGCGAAGAGTCTCGGATAGACTCTCACACATGTGCCCTGGTGGGTCTCGCTCGCTCGCTTCCCCACCTGGGCCGACGTCTTATCAGAGCAGTTGACCTCGGAATTGCCGCGGCACCGCCCAGTTCCACCAAATATATAAACCTCATCAAGTTCCACATTATCTTAGACGGGATCACGAAAAAGCAAAACTCCTTTGGAAAAATAAAAAAAACTTTCACAGAATATCAGAACCACTGAAACTACTGGAACCACAAAAACAACCGAGGCAATAGCACTCTTACACAAAATATTTAACAACCAAATCACGAAAAAGAAACCACATTAAACGCACCTTAAATGACAACCTCGGACCCTATTAAAACAATCTGTGTGTTTTGTGGGCTGTCTTTCGGCAAAGACAAGAATTTTGCACAAAGTGCAACGGAGTTAGGAGAACTTTTGGCGGCCAGAAACTGGGGCCTTGTATATGGGGGTGGCTCTACTGGACTCATGGGAGCAGTTGCCCGTGGATGTGCAACAAATGGAGGCTATGTCCACGGAATTATTCCCGAGGCATTGATCTCGAGAGAACGTACCACAGAAGATGCTTTGAATAAGAAGTTGATGGAGGGAATCGACAACCATGATGGCCTGACACCGATTCCGGACCTGGCCGAATACGGCAAAACTACTCTTGTTAAGGACATGCACACAAGAAAGAGATTGATGGGCGAAGAAGCACACGCATTCGTGGCGTTGCCCGGAGGCTACGGCACAATGGAGGAGTTGTTGGAGGTGGTGACGTGGCATCAGTTGAACATACACAACAAGCCGATTGTAGTGTACAACATCAATGGGTTTTTCGACAATTTCTTGAAGTTTCTCGAGGACGCGGTTTCGGCAGAGTTTGTTTCGCAGAAAAACGCTCACATAGTGAAGGTGGCCACCAGTGCTGACGAGGTGTTACAGGCGATCGACAGTTACGAGACTCCCGAGGGAAGGTTCAACTTAAAGTGGGACACCACTTAAGGATAGTTAGGGATAGTTGAGGATAGTTAGGGAATAGTGAGGGGACACTTAAAAGAAATTCAAAGGAAACTTACGGGATGCCTGAGAAACACTTAAGAGACATTTAAGGAAAACTAAAGAGACACTAAAGAAACACCTTAGATACACTTAAGGCATTTACACAGAGCATCATACATCATTTCTCGCAGAAAATCAATGGTCTATAAATAAGTTTACTAATTGTACACTAGACTCCCGTCCCCGGACCACGCCTCAAGCCCATACACCCTAAGCCTGATACCCAGGTAAATTACCCCAATCCATATATTCACTACCTCAGATTGCCCCTAATTTAGTGAGCACCGTGCTCATCGTCGTTCTCATCCGAAACATGGAACAAATCCTCAAACTCGTCGGTGGGGATTTCCAACTCGGAGAGGTAGCCGGATCCGACATCGTACATCATGCCCCACACCTCAATTTGGCCTTTTTTGAGCGCATTCAGGGCACTAGGGTGGCGCTTTAACGCAAGCACCGAGGCAATCACATTGAGCTCAGCCAACTTCTTGGCCCGAGCACGCGGGTCGTGTTTTAAGCTGTTTAGAAGCTCAACATTAGCTGCACGGATATGACGGATTGGATTGAGCCACAAGTCAAGCACCCCGCCGATCCGCTTGTTTGATAGTGACGCCCATACTCCACCGCAGTCCGTGTGCCCACAAATGATGATTTTGCGGACTTTCAACACGTCCACCGCAAATTGGATCACGCCCTGTGACGAGATATCGTTTGCATTAATGATATTGGCAATGTTCCGGTGGGTGAAAATTTCTCCGGGCAACGCTGCCAAGCACCCTTCGCCCGCACGCGAGTCCGAACATCCGATCCAGAGCGTATGCGGCGACTGGCCTCGGCCATTTAAGTCGAATATCTGGTTCGAGTGATTATGCTGTATCAGGTCTACATAGTACCTGTTGTTGGCCAAAAAGTCGTGGATTGTCAGCTCTTTCGATAGAGTAAAGGGAAAGTTTTCATGTGCCGTTGCGGGTTTGGTGGGTTTCGCATCAGAGCTAGTCTGCTCTTTCTCAGGGAGCACACGAGGAAGATCAGTCTCGTGGTCGTGCTGCAATTGATATTGCATGATGTTTTTCCTACCCATGGTCAAAGAACTTGAAGCAAGCCGACGTGTGGGAGGAAGGCAATGGTGGTTTTTCGCTGAAGAAAGCAAACCTGGTCTTGGAACCGGAGGAACACTAAGATGTCTATACTGTTTATTTAAAGAGCACTGAGCAACCACCAGAACACCAATAGAAGCAGAACGTGTCGAAGACAAGAATGGGCGTGGCCAAAACGAAGGAGGATTTCGAAACAAACACCGAATGGTCAACAAAGACATTCACGTGTAGTTGCCACAGCGGGTCATGGGGGATTTATATCCATGCCTTCCGTTTTTTTTGGCATGGTGGGTTTTTTTTTTTTGGGTAGCTGCGAACAATGCCCTGTACCGGCTTGGGGACAGAAAAACGATTACGTAGGTGGACATGCATGAGCTGGCGCGACAAGCAGTGCTGTCAATAAAGAGAGAAAGAAAAGAGAGAGAAAGAAAAACATTGCTAAAGTGTAGGATATGTGAAATTGCGCGGATGGACACTGGAGGGCGAAAAGATGATGCTGAGTCCGATCAAAAACAAAGAATCAGGAAAAGGGTAACTAATTTGGACATGAGGCACCACGTAAGATTCCGTTATCTGGCTTTAGAATTCAGTCGAGACTGTATTCAGCCAATATGCTCTTGCCTAATCCACACCTGGCATTTAGGAGCGGTGCGAATTTTCCGAAAGCCTCAATTGAAGACTGCTTGGGTATTGGCTTATTAGGTGCACATGTTGAGTGACACACTGCTTTGCGGAAGAACCTGATCACTTAGTTTTGGGAACATGTTTTGATTTTGGACAAGACCTATTATTCAAAAAGAAATTGGTTGTTGATTTCTCCTTGAAAAGTATTCTTAAAAGAAGTGTTTTTTCCGGTTCTTTTGGCTTAAAGCGAGTGGCGATGCTAGTAGCCCTGTGTGAGTCTCTCATTTTGGCGAGCATTAATTGTGACGTAGGTGATCCGGAGGAAGGATACACATGGGTGTTGTCTGAAGCATTTTGTTCTAGGTATTTTAGCAAATTGAGTTCTTTGAGTTCTTCCTGGTCTTAGATTCTATGTTTTTGGTGCTTTGAATTAAAATATGAGACCCAGTTTAGGCATGCATTCAAGCAGAACATCCACAGTGGGTTACGCCATTTTGAATCCTCCCCTCTCTTTTTTTTCCGTGTCTTCAAAGGCGCGCGTTTCATCTCCAAGATTGTCACCTTTGCAACAGGCCACGTGACTCATGGCTGAAAATCCCCGAAGTGCCGGAATCAAGTGCTGTAAGTAAGTGCTGTAAGTAAGTGCTGTAAGTAAGTGAATGAACCACATTGCCAATGAAACTGAGCATGTTTGATGATAATCTCTTCGACCACGTCAAAAATCTACAATGTTAAACTTCCTTGTCCAAAAAGTATAATTCGTTCCAAGATCTCTCTCTTTTGTCTAGGCTGGCGCTGGCTGGAATTCTTCATTCACCCAAACTAGCTAGAAAACGCTCGATGATGCCACGACCCATTATAGACACTATGACAGAAAGATCCGAAAAGGCGAATTTTCATCTATTCCATTGCGTATCATTGGCACAAATACAACCAAATACAACCCTTAAATTCGGATTGGCCGCCACATTGGCCTGCACAAATGCCAGTCTTCTGTCGTGCGCATGGCAAAGAAAAAAGAGACCTGGTCACGTGCCCAGGACCTCGCGCAGAGAGGAGAGAAAAAAAGTTGAAAATTTTTCTCCTCCTCCCCTTGCTTTTCTTCATCATACTCAGCATGTCCCGCCCACAAGTTTCTGTCATCTCCGCCGCCGGTGAGAAAACCTCCTCGCAATTGCCATTGCCAGCCGTCTTTGCTGCTCCAGTCAGAGCTGACATTGTTCACTCTGTCTTTACCAGAATCAACAAGAACAAGAGACAGGCTTACGCCGTTTCTGAGAAGGCTGGTCACCAGACCTCTGCCGAGTCCTGGGGTACTGGTCGTGCTGTTGCCAGAATTCCAAGAGTTGGTGGTGGTGGTACCCACCGTGCCGGTCAAGCTGCTTTCGGTAACATGTGTAGAGGTGGTCGTATGTTCGCCCCAACCAAGACCTGGAGAAGATGGCACGTCAGAGTGAACCAGAACGAAAAGCGTTACGCTACCGCTTCTGCAATTGCTGCCTCTGCCGTTACCTCCTTGGTTTTGGCCAGAGGCCACAGAGTCGAGCAAGTTGCTGAGTTGCCTTTGGTTGTTTCCAACGACTTTGAGTCCGTCAAGAAGACCAAGGAGGCCATTGCTGTGTTGAAGGCTGTTGGTGCCAACAAGGACATCATCAGAGTCATTCAATCCAAGAAGCTCAGAGCTGGTAAGGGTAAGTGGAGAAACAGAAGATGGACCCAAAGAAAGGGCCCATTGGTTGTTTACGCCAACGACAACGGTATCACCACTGCTCTTAGAAACATCCCAGGTGTTGACTACGCCCACGTTTCCCGTTTGGGCTTGTTGCAATTGGCTCCAGGTGCCCACATGGGTAGATTTGTCATCTGGACCCAGGCTGCTTTCGAGTCGTTGGACTCTGTTTACGGATCTGAGACCACCAAGTCCTCTAAGTCCGGCTACTCCTTGCCATCCAACATTGTCACCAACACCGACTATAAGTCTTTGATTGGCTCCTCTGAGATCCAATCCGTTGTTACCCCAGCTCCAGAGGGCTCCACCAAGAGAACCTACGTCTTGAAGAAGAACCCATTGAAGAACAAGCAAGTTATGTTGAGATTGAACCCTTACGCCAAGGCTTTCTCCGAGCAAAAGTTGGGCTCCCAGAAGGTTGAGGGTAAGAAGGTGAGAAACAAGCAGTTTGCCGCTCAATTGAAGCAATAAGCGTGCTTTTGAATTTAAGGACTACGCAACTCAAGAAACTTATGTATGATATGAATAAACATGAGGTGAATTATCGTTGATGTCGTTATGTTTGTAGAGTAAATTGGAAGATAAGAAACACAATATCAGGTCAGGGAAGTTGAAGTGCATTCCTCACTTATATGGAGCGCGGACCGCGCAATAATTAAGACTACACTCGAAGAAGAACTGTTTCATGACTCTAAACTTTAATTACAAAAACTTATCCGTTAGAAATAAAAATAGAAAACACCTGCATCATTTGTCTAGCTCAGCAATGGGGCAACGTTCTGCTCAAAGTACCCAATGACGTTTCCGGCTGGGCTGTACTCACAGATGGTGTATTGGCGCCAGGCGTTGTCACACGTGACCATGGCACATCCGACTTTAGTAGTGGAGGCCCAGACCACTTGAGTAAAGTGGCCAGTGGCCATGCTGAAGCCAGGGTTGGAGTAGTCGTAGTCCTTGATCTCGTTGTACCAGGCGTCCACGGGTGCGGCTCCGCCGACGTAACCAGCAGCCAAGTTCTCTCCGTATGGACCACCGGAATGAATCAATTGGACGTTGTTACAAGAGAAAGAGCTAGCCGCGTACTTGGCAGCGTAATTGGCCAATTCTGCGTCCCACGATAAGGGGCTGGCGCCGTGCAAGGCTCTCTTGATATTGTGTTCTTCGAGAATAGCGGCCTCGAAAGTGTTGAGGGAGGAGTCAGAAGTAGTGGAAGTCGACGACGACGAAGACAATGTGGTGGGTGGAATTTTGGAGGAGGATGGGACGATTGTGGGTTCCGGAGCAGGAATTGAGCTCGACAGAGGCGTGACGATGGCCTCACTGGTGGTCTCAGGAACAGGTTCGGATTCGATAATCGTAGATGTTTCGTCGGTTGGAGTGGAAATCACTTCACTCGCCTGCGTAAAAGGAGATCCATTAATAGTGGTGGTGACGTATTGCGTCGCAACGACGACAGTTTCAGTCACGGTGACGGGAGCAGCGTTGGCAAAGGCCAAGAAAGTTGCAAGGACAGTAAGGATGATTTGCATTTTCTCTTAATTTTTTTTGTCTTTGGCGAGTGGGGAAAATTTGGCGGCTAATTCGTGGTGAAAGAACGGTCTTGGATTTAGCTGCAAAAAAATGAAAGACACAATGAACGGAGTGGGAGACCAGAAATGAATGAAGTTTGCCGAAACAAGGATTAAAGGAAGTACGGACTGACTGGAAGTAGCTGGACACAAAGAAAAGAGGAGAAAAAAAAAGAAGGGAAAGTGGTTGTGAATTGGGGGTTCAGGGGTTGTTTTATATACGTGAGAGACGGTACCAGCCAGTGTCCGAAATAGGACTTAATTTAGCCACTAATGACGATGTTGCATTATCTGCATCAAGGTTGATCGTGCATGGCGTGGGTGCAGAATGACACCAGAAAAAGCTCTGGACTGGTCGGTCATCGTATTGTTTAGTAGCCCCTTCTTGGCTGGTAGCCCGTTTATAGAGTGCATAAGGGCTAAGTGTGCATCGAGATACCAATTGTATGCAGATTGTTCAACGCGACTGCCGGGTATTTGGGTGGTCTTAGATGTGTGTGCAGTGACAGCCAGCACCGCGGCCGCCTTTCGCGCTTTAACGCGTTTGGTTTCGATGGCACCCCATCATCATTTGCTCTGTAATTTGCCCGGCGGCGTCTTCCGTAAGAAAAAGAGAGACACGTGTACCGAATTAAGGCTTGGCTTAACCTGAAAATTTGAGCTCTATGTCTCGGACCGTTCTTCATCACCGGCAAATACGAAATGTCAAACCAGAAATGCTCGTGTGTAAGATGTTTCATAATCTGAGATTGAGAGCGACAAGAATTTCCTTTTTCGGCAAAGACAGACAGGAACGCCGGCGAAATTGACTTGAATATGTCCGTGATTAAAATCATTTTCCTACATCCCAAAAATGGCCTACTGATCAACAAGTGAAGCAAGCAACATTTGTACTTGGCTGAGGATCAACCGAGAAATGCACACCAGCCTGAAGATACGCGCCATGCATCAATCTGCAGCTGCGCCTTTAAGTGGTATTGACTGCGGAGGAGGCTAAAATGGTAGATCGCGCCACCACTATTGTCTGATTCCCACGGCCAGGGCTAGAGATCGGGGATATCTTGGTTGGTTGGTTGCTTTCTTGATGCCGATTAAAAATATGAAAATTCTACCGACCCTTGGCCTTCATTTTTTTGTCTTCATTTTTTTGTCTTCTTATCTGCTCTGCATGACAATCCTTCTGTCTACGGTTTTCTTTTTTTTTTTCTTTTTCCGCTAATGAAACCACCGCGAGACGCTGCGAAAAAACGCCTGGCGGTGGTCGCTTAAGTGTTGCAGGCGAACAATGGAAAAGCGAGATAAATCCAAGCTGAAACCTATCAAAAAGTGTCCCAAAACGGAATGATCACACTGGAAATACTATTTTGAACTTCTCTGGTTCATATGGAGATCGCGTCTTTAGTGATTTTCGGCCAGAGAAATTAATCATGTCAGTGACTACATCAGGGCCGCACAACAACCAACGGGGCGCATGAACCAAACCACCAAGAAAAAGGAGAACCAAGAAATTCAGAGCCGAGAAAAAAAATCATAAACGATGACGCGTTAAGTGGAGGGTTTTCTTGGTATCTCTCACAACTTCTCGCTTACATGAAGCCCCTTCTATTTTTTGTGACTCCTTTTTTCTTATAATTCACTCCTCCTCCAGACGGAATATTGGTTGATGATAACCCCTATTTCTTGGCTTATCAGCACCCCTTCAAGAGCTTTATTTCAAGGGGAAACCCACCAAAAATAGAAGGGCCAGGCCTTCTTGAAAAAAAGAAATAAAGACAGAGAAAAGAAAAAAAAAACAAGAGTCCGAAATGATTGACATTTCTGTCCCTGACATATTCTGCTAATCATGACGCAAATTGATTAATCATCTGTCTCATCCCATTGTAGTACTTTATGGGTGTCTTGGATGCAGATTTTTGACTGTGTGTTGCCTGGAAAAAATAGTCCGAAGATTCTGTCTTTTTTCTTCATTTCCCTTTTCTGGTTTTGCTTGCCTAGTATCCCAACATTTTGTGGCAAATTCAACGAGAAATTTTTAAATGGCTCAGAAAAATTATTGGAACTCAAACAAAAGAACTTCAAGTTCTTTTAATATTCCTGGCTTTGGTCTACTATATCTGCCCTAAATAACATAGCCTGCCTTTAGTTCTTTTCGACGCACTCATATACTCTACCGAACAATGGCTGCAAATTATATACATACGACCCTGCAATCCCCCTTTATTTGCTTCAGGAAGACAGAGACAGAGTGCAATAAGGGCTTAAATAGAAAAATAAATAAATCAGTTTTGAAAAGGTCGTAAACTTGGCTTCCCAAGGACTTTCGTGGATCTCTCAGAAGTTTTTTTTTTTTTAACTATTTAAAGAAACATTATGTATTGAGGGCAGCCGCACTAAATTAGTGCGACAAAAAAACTGTATCACTATTGGAAAAACCCACATACAATCCAGACGAGCACTGAGTAATGAAGACAGACTACTTTCCCAAGCATCTCATTCTCCTCCTTACCCCGTCTACATTTGCTAGTTCTGTCACCCCGCCCCAGCTTTTACTTTCTCCAACACTTTCTTCATCTTGCGATGCAGGAGAGGTTGGAGTCTATCCTTCTCCGAATGAATTCGACTTCTAGGGAGAGGTTGGGTCATGTGACAACACGATATGGCAGTGCAAGGGTTTCTCAGAAAAGACAATTTCGAATATTTTCGGTCTGTAACAACATTCAAATTTTCAGCGAAACGATATCTCATACTCGGAGTGGGTTGGAAGTCTCACTCAATGCGAGAGCTGCTTTATATTATGAAAAGCACCAATGGTAGCAAACACTTGAAAGCTGAAAACCGAATTGTAATCGTTGACCAAGAGATGGGCATAAAGGCGGGTTTTCTCAGAGTGTTCGGTTAAAATACTTCAGCAGAGTTCTCTTCCATCTCATAAAGTCGGTATCGTAAGTTGATATCTTAAATCGACATCTTAAGTCGATATCTTAAATCGATATCTCAAGTCGATATCTCAAGTCGATATCTTAAGTCGTATCTTAAATTATTATCGTAAAGTCCAACTTTCAAATAGAGAAGATGTCAATCAATGCGCGCTAGCCAATGCCCATAACAGTGTTGTTAAAAACTAGCGATCCCCGATTATATTAATCCTAAGATAGTTACACAGTAATTCCATGTTGCGATATCGACATGGACGAATATTAATATTACTATCTAAATATAGTAAAGATAATTTCAAAATAGTTATAGTAAAAGTAATAAACCAAATATGGCGACAGGATTTCGCGACATACACAATGTGTCTGCATCACAAGGCACATTTTGAATCTAAAAACAAAAAAATCTTGGAAGCAAGAGGCATTACTGGCTTGGAATTCTTGAAAATCTGCTATTCAAATTCAACTCATGACGCCAAAGCAGAGGTGGCCATGATTTGTCTGCACTCACAGTCAAGGATTATGTGATATATTTGTGTGTTCTTTCAAATGATCCGGAAATCTTGACCAATTATGAGGATAAAGAGGCCGCTGAGTTGGCACTGCTGTACTTACAAACTGATATGATTAGCCTGGTGTTGTATGTGAGCAATTCTGCTTCATTTGATTACCTTCACGAGAGCAGTCCCGCAATGCATGTCAAGCAGCTAACTTAGTTGAAATTTTTTTTCCAGTAAGTATCAAGCTAGGTGTGTCTATCAGAAGACGGGGTCGAGTTAGCCTAAATTGGTGATGAGGTGTTCGTCTAGTAAAAAAAAATTGCGATTTAAATATAATTCGCAACACTGGCCCATAACTTCTCAGTAGGCGAAGAGTTTTGCGAAAATGTCTCAAATGCATACGACCATCTGCTTTGATTAAAAGTGGGGAAACAAGCTGATGGTGAAACCAACTTCCATCCCGCCAGCACATGGTCCCTACATCAAATGCTGGAGAACTTAGGCTCACCGCTCGAAAGGGCAAATTTTGGCTGCATCAAACGAAGTGTGTCAAGCAAACATCAAAAAGTCAACTGTGAAAAGCCTCATGAGCATATCTAACTTTTCAAAGTGCGGGAAAACAAGTCGACAGATTCTTTTACGCCGCTTGCTAAATTTCCATCTCACAACTTGCAGAATACGCTTTTGGTGCTCAATCTTTTTACCAAAGTATAGATAGCTCTGGTCTGTGGTGGAGATAAAGCATTCTGGTTCAGCTAATCAACTTACGCGCACTGACGTCATGCTAGATGTGTAGCGTGAACGAGTGCATGGCAAGCACTTATCACAGTACCTATAGCGAACAAGCAAGGGACAACGTTTACCAGAACCAATATACTTGGCATTTGCGGCCATAACAAAATCAAACAAAAGTGAAAACCAAAAAACACAAAAAGACAAAACATTCCAATCAATCTAACCCCTTCAGCTCTCCCATTAGAGCGGCCAAATCTGGGCAGTGCCTGGACAAATACGTCACGTGACTGCGCCCTGACGCTGATTTGTTTGGCCTGGCCCCACGCCTCGATCCACCTCAGAGGCTCACGCCGCAAATCATACCTTCAATATCTGCGGAAACAGCACGAACGCATTATTATAATTATTAGTATTCTTCTTCTCTCTCTTTTTTTTTTTTTCTTTAGAGTTGCGAAAATATGTTCAAAAGTTTACGCAACAAGGCACTGACGCTTCTGTCGGGGGCGCTACGCCATCCGGCTCCAGATAAACCAACCTCTGCCACGCATTCGGCCGTTCTTCTGCAAGTACACGCATTTGAAATTGCTCTTCAGGCCATGGATCTCCTTCTCGACGACCGGAATTTAGAGGGAACGACGCTATTGAAGCAGGAACACGAAAACCACGAAAAAAACCATGAGGACCCGGCGGCTATTTTTCCCTTGGCGCTCGGGGTAATGGAGTTTATTGAGGCCACGTTGGGGTTTGAAACCGACGTCATGAACCGTGCCCGTAAGACGCTTTCCGAGGCGGAGAACGCGTCCTTGGCTCACTCAAAACACAACCAGAAACACGGCATTGCCACCTCTCACATCTACCCGCCAGGCACGGAGTTTCAGGTGACGTATGCAGAGCTGACACTTTTGAACGCCTTGGTGATGCTTTTACAGGAGAACAACACGATGATGGAGCAGGCCAAGGCGCTCCTTAAGTTGCGGAAAGCATACCAGATACTCGATGCCACATACAAGAAGATTAAGGAGCTGGAGCCGTTGTTCAACAAGAATTTGGCCAAATTCAGGAAGCAGGCCGAGAATAACTCGCTTTCTTCCGTGGATCTTCCGGGATTTGAATTGCTTGATGGTATAAGCGACCAAGCATCGACACGACTGCAAGGCCCAGCCGACAAGGAGCTTATGCGCAACTTGGAAAGAGTGTACCAAATGCGCAAATCTCGAATCGAAGGTACCAGTATCAGGAAGGACGTGCACGTGTCTCAGGTGAATTTATTCAAGGACCTGGCTCTGCTGATCCGCTCGTCCGGGAACCATAGTGTAGGTGGTTCTTTAAATGTGATGGCCCGAGATCATGGCCCTACCAGTACCTCCCAAATCCATTATCTGTTTGGACACAATGAGAAAAAAGACGTGCGTGGGTCCCTCATAAATGGGAACCATCAAAAACTAAAAACTGACGACCAAGGTGAGAAAAAAACCGAAGATTCCTCCGATGATGACGACTTTGCTGATGCCTCGGATGTTTTGGAGCCGTCTCGAATCAGCGTGGACTTGGAAAGCACCCTAGGCAGCAACAACATGTTGTGTCCCAAAACCGACTTATTGCTGGAATCGATGATTTCTCTCAATACCTCGCTCAGTTCCTTGAGTACGGGAAATGGAACCGGAACAAGCAGTCGTACAGCTTGTGATTCACACTTGCACGTATCCACCATTGATGAGTTTGTTCACTCGGGAGTGCAACTCTGTTTTGGGATTCTCCAGGTGGTATTATCTTTGATTCCACCGGCAATTGGAAAAGTGCTTTCGATTGTTGGCTTCAAGGGCGATCGTACAACTGGATTGTACATGCTCTGGCGCACAGCAATCACAGCCCGGAATATCCACGGAGACTTGGCGCTTTTGTTTCTTTTGGTGTTTTACGACGGCCCCATCCAGTTTGTGGACACCGGATTTCAACTCCCAGGGTTTGACGATTCGGAGAAGAACGACATCATTGAGTTGAAAGACCGCTCAACGGTTTCTGATGCCGAACTATCACGCATAATCGACCACCCTCATTTATACACGCCACAGCTCTTGAGAAAAGCCAGGTCTCTATTCCCCAACAATTGCTTGTGGCTTCTTCAGGAGGGCAGGATGCTCGTGGCGCTGGGGAAAATAAACCAGGCTTTGCATATGATGCAAACATTCACTGACGACCCCAATTGCCATGTTGAAATGGAGCAGGTTGAGGCAATCTTCACTTTCGACAGAGCCATATTTTATACCTTTGTCCACAATTTTGATTGTGCTGCACGGGACTTCAGTCGCATGTTGGACATCAGTTCTTGGTCTCTGTCGGTATATTTATTCTTGGCTGGTGCGTGTTACTTGGAGAAATGGCGAGCGATTCAATCGGGGATTTTCAAGTGTGATTTCTCGGACGGAAAGGAGAACCAAGTTCAATATTACGCCCAGAAGGCTGACCACTACTTGAAATTAGCACCAACATATGTTCCTGGATATGGAGCGAATGCTTCAAAGAAGGGTGGAATTGGCGGGTCCGGTAAGCAAATGCCGTTTGATAAGTTTGTCTTGAGGAAAACCAAACAAGTCGAAGCACGCCAGAAAAAGTACCCTGAGTTGCTGTACATTGAATGTGTGGGTACTTCGCTCATTCTTGAGATTGTTTATTTCTGGAACGGGTACACGAGAATGTCCTCTGATAAACTAGAAGAGCTGATTCGAATGTTGAACTTCTCCGTCGGTCCTCATGCGAAGTTTCCAGAGACGAGTGACGAGTCCATGATCAGAAACTTGTTTCTAAGCATTGCTCTCCGACAAATGGGCAGAGTTAAGGAGGGATTAAATCTCTTGGATACAGAAGTCATCTCCAAGTATGTGACTCAAGACAGTGCCCATGCACCGTTCAAATTCCAGAAGATGTCTTATTCGCCCTATTTATACCCGACGGCACTTCACGAAAGGGCGTTTTTCGTGTGGAAACTTCACTGCGATAAAGATGCTCATCGCGCTATAAGTGAGAGCAAATCATGGTTGAAGAAGGCAGATACGGTTTCGGATATTGGCGACTATGAATTGAGCAATAGAACAAGCATGGCCATCAAGGCTGCGACCGAACGTTTGGAGCACTTGAAAGAGGCCCTTGATAGTAAGAAGTGAGAAAAATGCAACCCCGCCAATGTTTGAATGAGCTTGGTATTCTTTACAGCTTATTCTTTGATGGAGGTGAGAAAACGGTCATATAAAAAAGAGCGAGTGAGAGAACGAGGCAGAGAAAGAGCTCTCGTCTTGACTACATATATGAAATGAGCTAAAGAGGAAAAATAGCCAAAAGTACAAGACATTATGTAACTTCTAATGTGGTAAATGCCACGTATTCATGCAGAGAGGAGTATCAGCTAGCTAAAGTAGTTGTGAACCATGGTGTACGCAACATTGAACCGAAAAAGTACACTGAAGAACCACGCAATGGCTAGAACGGGAATCACACCCGCAAGAATTGCCATTTGAAGGATCCGAGCAGGACTCGTGGTGGCTGCCGAGGTACCTCGCGTATAATAGGAGTTGCTGACAAAAGGCAACGAGTTGAATCCGTAAAAGGTAATGACAAAGTACTGACCAATGGCACCAAAGTACAATGTGTTGCCCAAGAGCAAAGAGAGAAACGAGTCCTTGATGGTGAGCACTGGGAGGAGAAAAAATTGCAACAAGTAGAGCACACCCCAGATGATGAGAAACGAGTTACAATGGATGTCGAAGCAAAAAGTCCAGTCAATATAATTGATGTTGAGACGGGCCGCCGGCGAGAAGGCTGCAAGCACGCTGAACGACGGGTTGAAGAGCTTGTTGGAAACTATCCACAGAAGCGTGGCGATAACCGCCCCCGACACGTAAAAGTCAAACACAACCATGGTGAAGACTAGTTTAATAATGTCCCATATACTCGGCAGGTAAGTGGCGCCCCAAGCAATAGCACTGACGCACAAAAACCCCGTCACAAGAATCAAAAACGAAGGATCGTCTCGGGCATATGACAGCTTCCCGCTGTGCTTGTATGTGTAATTGGATCGGTACATTTTGCGGGGATTCACTATTAGATTGAACACTTCCCATGTAGCCGTCTCGAAATCGAGCGTTTTGGGCTTCAAAAGCCGTTTGGCCAACTTCTTCCAGTGTGACCACGTTGTCCCTGAATGTGAGGCAAGGTTCCGGGCGGGGGTTAAGTGGTGGTTGCCATTCCGAAGCGTGTCTGTAAAAGACGCACCTGAAATAGAAGCTGGCGTCGGTTGTTCCCGCGCTGAGCCTGCCGCATGGGGAAAAAGATCCTGGTACGTGTATGGAAGATTAGCACGCGTGGTCATTGAGCGTGGAAAGATAAAAAAAACGGTAAAACAGGCGGTTTTTGTTGGTTTTTAACCGCTGAATATGGGGTAAACTTGGTGAAAAGGTGATATGTAAGCGTGAGCGTGTCGGAATCGCATCAGGCAGTCGCCATGGGGAGGTACGGGTGTAAGACGGGGGAACTTGAAAGTGACAGGGTGAATCATATGTTGTAATCTTGCCTTTCGATTTCTCTTTTCCGAGCCGAGTCGATTCGGGTTTCAAGTGTTTTGGTGTTGTTTCATATAAGCGTTTCTAATGTCTTTTAGTGTGTTTATACTGGACAAGTATTGATGGCCTCTGCTGGTCTTGGGCGCGCCTCGCTTTAGCTAAGCTTCACGATCTATAGGAGCGCGTTCAGCAATAATTACTTTGTAGTCTCATTAATTAATGGAGAAGGTGAATTGAGTCGTTGCCCCATACAGACCAGACAACATTTCTGCAGAGAAGGTGTAAGTTGTTCAAAAAACTGACCTCATCATTCCCAAAAAGCATTCCTCACGTACCCCCTTTTCGTATCCCTATCATCTTCTTCCTGGAGGGTTTTTTTTATCGATTCTTGGAAAGTAAAGCCTTCGGTTTCCTCTGTCAGCTTGTCTCATCAAATACGCATTTTGAGTTCTCCTTCAAATAATCTACACCATCGTTTTCCTCCAACGCTGACAGCACAGTTTCGTAAAAAGGGTCGTGCCACATTTCATAAAGGTAAGCATGAACATTCTGCTTGTCGATCGACAGATGGAGTTTGGAGTGCTCGGTATTTTCAGCGTACCACGCCGTTTTGAGCTTGTTTTCGAGTCTCTTGAGAGACCCAAGCACACCTGCATGATACCCGATTCTGGAATCAGTGTTTCTAAACTCGTGCCTGCCGGAAAACCGTAGCCTTATTTGCGTCCATTGAGAGGTGATAGATTCATGCTGAATTTTGACCGCATAGTCCAGCAAATGCTGAGGTTTCAGGCGAATTTCGGAAACATTCTCGGCATTTCCGTCTACTTCCGTTTCTTGAAGAGACTTCATATCGAGCAATTTTTGGTGTGTTCTCGTTGAAGGTCTAGGCGGATTTGGGTTGTGTTTATTTTGCATTTTCTCATCTGCTGCGTGGTCATCCTTATCCTTGTCGTCATCCTTCATAAAGTCCAATATTGTCGTAGCTTTTGCGAGATCTGGGATATGAAATAATGCGTCTTCGTACCGCTCCTCATAAAAATCATCCAGAACGTCACCTTTATTTTCATTGGCAGTCTCATTTTCACTATCAGACCGGCCCATAGGAACTAAGGAGAACATGGAATTGTGCTCGCTCGGTCTACTGGGCAACTGTTGATTCAGAGCTTCTGAAACAAAGCTTTTACGCTCATTAGCAGAAACTATTTGAGCCAGACTATGGCTTGATGTAGGCTCAATATTTGATGTGACTCGTGAGTCGTGAATCTGAGTCAATGGCGAGATACTTGAGTTTTGTGTGGCCAGGTTAACTTTTGAATCAAGCGAATGCTCGATTTTCTTCAGATTTCCTTGGGCTTTAGAAGCCTCATGAAGATTGTAGGTACCCCAGCGATGGTTCATATATTGACTCATAGGAGCCGGAGTTTTCATAGGTATGTTTTTATTTTTCTGAAGCACACGAGACCCCCGTAAAGCCTCAGGATACAACTCCACTTTCGGCATCGAAGCTACTCGCTTGAGCTCATTTCTTAGCGCCGTTTGTCGAAGATCTTCACTTTTACGAGCTTCACTGTGATTAGTTGCGTTGGCCTCGTACGAATGTGCACGTCTCACCACATTTCTGATGGGAGGGTTCCCCGAAAAAGTGACTGAATGTTTTTTTAGACCTTTCGAGAGCTTACCTTCTTTTTCACTCATGAACAAATGTGGTCTTGGTGATCAAAAGAGAAGCGGGCAGAACATGTGTGCTTATCAGTGCGTGGCTCGCTCAAAAACCCTCGAAGTCTTATCTCTTGGTGCTCAGGCATGGGGCAGAAACGGAGTGTATATGAACTGCATTATGCAGTCTGATAACGCTGGCACGGCACATGTCTGGAATTTTCTCCTGCGGAGGAAGAAGGGGCGTATGCACTTCCAGCACGGAAGCTGTCAGCGAGCCTCAGGTTGATATTTGATGAAGTATCAAAATTGAAACCAAAGGAAGAAAGAAAAATGATGTCAGCGATATGTCTTTTGACGAAGGTCCTTGAATGTGCAAGGTATTGGCCTCTAATTGTAAATGTTAACCGATGTTTTCGTTGTTTGAGGCTTCACTAGACGTCAAATAAAGAAACCGTCTCAATCTTACCATATCATGTTTCGAGATTTTTTTGAGTACTTCTTGAAGGTTTGATCAGTACACTGTCGTCAGAAGCCGAGCGAGATAAAAAAACGACCAAAACTCCCATGACAGTCCTTAAAGTTTTAACGGCCATTCAAAACACTCTCTTTAGCCTTCGTTTATTTTTTCACGGGGTGAAAAACAGTAATGTTCCCTGTTGTATTCCAGTCTGCGCACACTCAATGAGCAAGTCTCGGCGACGAGAGACGAGCGAGGCTAACCCCATGATTTCAGCACGTTTCAGGGTGATCTTGGCAGCCGTTTTGGTGGGTGAATCCTTGATTTTGATCTCCTCGAACAACCGCGAGAGATCTTCCACGGTCTTGTTCAAGTAATCCTGCATTCCCTCAAATATTTCTGAATAATTCGACTTGTTCAAGTAAAAGGCAAATGCATAGGTCCACATGAGCGTTTTTCTGCCACGGGATAAGCTCCGAATTGCATCCGAGAGAAACTGCACGTCGTTCCACGAACCCGTGCGTTCACTGCTAAAGGTCTGTGCCTTCATGTACTGTAGCATGCACCGATGCACCATTTTCAACGTGTCCTTGTCGCCCTTCATCGACACCTGGTGCACAGAAAACCGGCGGTAGAAGTGGAGATACCTGCCGAGCGAGTTCTGCTTATCCAGGCGTTTCTTCTTCACCTCCTCCACTTCTTTTGGATCGAACCGATTACACTGCCAGTAGCTCAGCTTGTGCATGACCCAATCGCCCAAGCATATCCAGCAAAACTCATTGCCACACTTGCCGCAGACCATATGGTTGCATCCTCCATTTTTCTCAATCACCGCCTGACACTTGGGACACCCCTGGGTGTTTGCATCGATCCAGTTAGCCGTTTCCGAGTCATCCTCACACCGTTTTATCCACGATTTCGCGAGCCAGCAGGGACACGGGAGGTGGTTCTCGTAGTGACAGTCAAAACAGAACTCGTGGTTGTTTCCACATGAAACGATGGCGATTCGAGACAAATCACTAGACTTTTTGGTCTCATTATCGGGTGATTGCGCTGCTAATTCCGGACTAGCGCCCGAAATGTACTCCACAAGTTGAGAGCAGTCAACAGCGGGGCACCAGCGGTATTGAGAGCGTAGAGCGTCGATGGAAACCCTTGCCGCGTTAATAAGAAGCGGGTTTCTCAGCAACGGGCGGTCGTTTTCGAGCAGAAGTGCCGGCGAAGAAATTTCCATGTTTTCGAACTGTAGATCGTATTCGTCAATGTCACTTTCGCCTGATTCGTCTGTGGATTTATTCCGTTGACAATTATCTTCATTTTCGGTGGTTGATGAGGATAAATCCGCCGGGGTTTGCTCATTTTCTCCGGAGTTTTCGCCCTTTTCTTCCTCTGTAACCTCAGATAGAAGCACCGCTACGTCCTCGTACCTCAAGGCGAGCTGGCACTGCGTGTCCATGCATCTTATAATGGCACCCTTGGCAAGGTTCAGCGAAACGTACTTTTTATAGCAGGAGGCGCAGTATTCGTGCCCACACAGCAAGGAAAATACGCTCAAGTCACGGGAATCACAGCAAATGGGGCAGAAAAACGATTCCACGACCCGAATCTCGTGTTTTACATCGCGCACATCGGTAAGGCCACAGGCGTCTCGTAGTTTGGGCCAATCGCCAAAGAAATCACTCGCGACTTCATCCACCAGCCATTTTTTGTGATGTAGCAACAAAATGGCATCATCCAAAGTGAAGTTGGGCAAGAAATCGCGCCGGAGACGCTCCCCTGGTTGCACCATATGCTCATATACGTAGAAAGACACGTTTAATGGGCGATAGAATACGCTAGAAAGCGAATTCGACAGTTTTGTCGCACGCCCTTTATCGTCGTTGATCCTAAGATCTTCTAGCGGCGCAGACACCGAGTTGATTTGAGACGAATAAGGCGAAAACTCGGTTTCTGAATTGCCTGGTGGCCATGAGTTACCCGCACCGCCATCGGAATAGCCTCCGTCGTCTTCGGCCAACGAGGAAGTCAAAGAAATCTCATCCTCATACTCAAAACTAAACTCAGAGCCGTCCAGCATATGTTGTGGACGTAAAAGTTAGAGAGGGGCTAGTTTCTTTATACGAGTTTCAGATGATTCTAATGCAAGCAATATTCATTTTTGCCTTCAGGTGAGTGCGTCTCGCGCGTGCGTCCCGAGATTAGATAAGCGAAAGTGGATAGATTGATAAATCGAGTGTGTGCGTTTTTCTTTTTCTTCATTAGTTTTTACTTTCACTCTTTTCATCTTTTCGTTTTTCATTTTTTCCACTTTCAACAAAAAGAGTTCGCCCATCTTCAACTCAGTCCAGTGTGAATGGTGTGTTTGTCTTGGTACTTAGTGTGTGTTTGTCTTGGTACTTAGTTACCGCACTGGTTTAGCCAATAATGGATCCAAAACTGCGTCAGCTAGAATCTATTCAATTTTTTGTTTTCTTATCATCTTATTTTTTATTCTCGTCCTTTTCAAAAACTCTTCAACCCTAAAATTTCCCTACTAGAGCCTGTTTTCACCGAAACAAACCATAAGAACTTGTGTGTACTGCAAATGCTTGATTGATAGGCGGGTCCCACGCTCACGCGAGCAATTGTATGCTTCTGTTCAAAAGGGCCTTTTCTTCTTTTAAAATCGTCTCGAGAATCTCTTCTTTTGTGCCCGAAATTGCACCCAGACTGTACCTGCTTAACCTACTCAAAGCCCATTTTTTAACCATGCCCTTTTCTTCCTTTGTGCTTTCGCTTTGCATGAGGTACTTCTCAATTCTTTTCTCAAGCCGGCGTTCACTGGGCGCGCGATACAATTTATGGTAAAAGATACCGAAGGGCATTTTCATGAGCCTGATAAGGGCAATTGTCTGTTTTGTAGGTGTTCCATCGACGGTGATTTTCGTTGAAAGTTGCCATGTTTCAGGGATTTCCTGAGATTCCCCCTCATCTGAGCAACACTTGTCCTCACATTCATCTTCACAGCCATCTTTACACCCATCGTCTTCATGATCATGACCATGGCTCGAACTGATTTCATTGACAATGTCAAACCCACTATTCTCATACCACTCCAACTTCAAATCTATTTGTTGTTCAACTTTTTTTGACTTTTTCATTTTCTTGAGTTCAGCGAACATCTGCACTGACAAAAGACACGACTGGTTTGGGTTTCCAGGCGAAACGAACCCGTACCGCTGAAGCAAATAGGCATTGGACAAGTCGTTCCCATAAGTATTGAAAAGTTCAAAGTCGTGCTCTGCACTAGGAAGCAGCGTCAAGACCATGTCACAGCATTTACTACCATCACTAAGTTCTTTGGCGAGTTCCAGATGATGCGCATCAATTACTTCGGAGTTCTCGGGGTCCTGATATTCCTCAATTTCAATTTCTTTATCGTCTGTTGATAAAGTCGATACCTCCTCGTCATCTTGCTCTGTTTCATCATCTGAGCCCTCTTCCAATTTCGCAATATCGTCCAAGGTTATTGGCTTATTCTCGTCAATTTTATCTTTATGCTCTTCATTTTCACTGTTCTCATCATCATGGTCCGCTTCTTCTTCTTCTTCTTCTTCTTGTTCTTCTTCTTCTTCTTCTTCTTCACCCAGCTCATTTTCTGTATCAGACTCGCTCGAGCCACTTTCTTCCCCTTTATCACTTTCGTCAATAAGATTAGCGATATCTTGCTCATCCGTTTCACTAGATTCTCCCACATCTTCTTTCTCCCCTTCCATGAACTCCTCAATATCCATCTCCTCAATATCCATCTCTTCATCAGAACTCTCTTCCAAATGCGCACATTCTACCTCACCACACTCTTCACAAAGAGTGTCGTCATCATCGCACTCAAAATGGACGTTCTCACGGGTTTTGATACCGGTTCCCAAAACTACCGGCGATAGGTGATTGAAAAGATCGGCACCTGGTACGAGCGAAAGACCATGGTACTTGTCGACGGTGAAAGCACGCGATATAACAGCTTGTACGTATTTTCCAAACAATTGTAGCTTTTCTGGTGTCATTTCTTTCACGGCAAACACTTGCGGGATGCTGACAAGATAGTTGTTCTTTCTGGCAAAAGTGACGCATTCCCAAAAGAAAGCCGTTAACTCAGTAGGGTCGAGCATGTTGAGGAGATCACATTCGGTGTTGAAAAACCCAGCTTTTTCACGGTCGTCCCATAGACAAAGCGGGAGTGGAGAATTTTCTATCGAAAAAGAGTCCAAATACGGGAACCAAGGCGAATTTTCACCTGCGCTCAACTCATAAATGAAAGTTACAACAATTGCATGCATTCCCAGCGAAAGATCAATCGCTGGGTCAGACGATTCGTAGTCAACTAGGAGCGAATATAGAAACGAATTTTTCGGAGAAAGAATAGATGATTTTGGAACTCGAAGTAGTAATCTATCATTTTCAACGTCGTCGTTGGGACCTAGCCTCCAAAAGACACCCATTCCACCAAGACTGGACGTTTTTACCTCCACCAAATCGGAATTCCAAAACGCATTCTCGTTGAGCCACTCAAGGAGCGCACCAAGTTTAGTTGCTTCGGTAGAGGCCATTAAAACCGAGAGGGAAAACAAGCTTGAGCCTTAAAATATGCTTAGAATATCTGAAAAAAGTTGGATTTTGTATTTTGACGACACCTTCAAACTGTTGTCTGTAGTGATGTGATGAGCATCGCAGAAACTGCCGAGCCGATGCCACTATGTGCAGCAAGGGTGGAATAAAATGGCGTATATTTTCAAAATGGACTACGGCCAATGGGAAACGAAAAGTGTCAATTTTGAAAGCTGAAGGTATTTTTTAAATCCTTAAATTGTTTAGGTTTTCCAAATTGGTCCAGAGTGCTTCTGTCAGAGCTGGATATTCTGAAAGTTTAGGGAGTTCAGGAGTTTCTAGCGAGGCATGAAGTTGTCGATTCCAGTGCGAACCTCTGTTAGCAGATATGATGCTTTTTTTACATGGAAGCTTTTATGATAAGTAGAGATAATGAAAATTCAAAAACTTTTTTGCGAAACTTTGCTTAAGCTGAACCATATCAATCATTGCAACGTTGCAGAAATTACAACCTGTCGTGATACAGAGCCCAACCAAATACGGTTGAGCACTTTTAATGGTTGTCATTTTCATGGATTCCAGACACACCAGAGGACACACAACTCATAAATATCGAATTATTCACTTTGCTCCTGAGTCTTTGCAATAAGGAAGATCTGCAAACCCTTGAATCTATTTTTTTTTCTTGAGTAATGCTCTCAATAAAAATTGGAATCGCTTTCAAAACACTTTCATAGATACGGTTTTACTCAGCACTCTTAATTCAATGAGAAGTGACAGCAACGTTTACATTTTAGGCCTATAATTTTGTTTTGAAACATTTTCGTGTTTATGCAGACTCTTACAGTTTCATTAAAGTCTCTCACGAACTCTAAGAAGCACAGAAATAACCTTGTCAAAGCTCAAACCTTGAACATCACGAAAGAAGCTCCCTAGTGATTACTCGGATTTACTGAATAATTGTAGACCCAATTGCAGGAAATTGTGCGCGCGCAACCAAAAGGTTACCCGGATTACATAGAAAAAGTATATAACCAGAGCGCGCCCCGCCTCCAGAAATTTCAGAGGCCAACCATTAGTAGCGGTTATACTACACTATACAAAGTATAATCTTGTGTCTTCGGACACACTACTTATAAAGACTTTAGTTTTATCCTAAGTACGCCGCATTAGCGATAGCGTGATCTGGGTATTAACGTTCAGCTAAGAGTATACCTGACCTTTTTAACAGACTGGCCACAGGATACTTTTCGTTTCGGTCTTTTAGAGCCTCGCATTTTCAAGGTTTTAGAAAAGCTCTGCCGCTAGCCGTATCCTTCGTGGATGTGTCGTTGCGTGGCAGATTAAAGCCTGGTGCTACATTTCTCTGTCTTTGCCATGTAGTTGTGTTGAGCAGTGTCGATGTCCACCCTTCCCTCGAGAAGAGAGAGAAAAAGTTTACTTCGCTTCTCGTTTCTTCAGGCCGCAGAGAATCAGGTCACGTGACGTGGGCCCTCTTTCTTCATGTCCCATTTCCTCCTTCCGGGTCGTGACTACTTCAACTAGTTCCTATAGACTTGGAAGATGCCTTTACATTAAGTCCTAAAACCGATATCTATCATTTTATTTTGAAGAACTG
Organism: Metschnikowia lunata; assembly: GCA_030583235.1. Classification (NCBI taxonomy): domain Eukaryota; kingdom Fungi; phylum Ascomycota; class Pichiomycetes; order Serinales; family Metschnikowiaceae; genus Metschnikowia; species Metschnikowia lunata. The sequence goes on along the minus strand of JAJMHP010000027.1, from coordinate 33,060 downwards.
TGGCGAAACTTTAGACTTCGGCTCCCGTGTCACGTGACCTAAGGGCTGCTCGCGTGCGACGATTTCCCTCTTCTTTCGTGCTTGCCAACAGTCAGATAAACTTTTCGATAGCAAAGTAACACAAAAAATGGCTCATAGATTGCTCGTTAATGTGATTTTCACCGGTGCTACTGTTTTTGGTCGTGCGTTCACTGAAGCCTATAAGCAGGCGGCCAAGGCGAGTGCCACAGCACAAGCAACAGGCGCCACTAAGGCGAAATCCGCAGGTGGCGTGCCCTTGGACGAAGCAATGAAGATTTTGGACATAGATAGAAAGAATTTGAATCTAGAGGAGGTGAACAAAAAGTACGAGTATTTGTTCGATGTGAATTCGAAGGAAAAGGGAAACTCGTTCTACTTACAATCGAAGGTTTATTATGCCATGGATGCTTTAAAGAAGGAACTAGAATATCTACAGAAAACTAAGGAGAGTAAGCAAGAGCCGTCGACCTGAAATTATGAATGTTAACAGAGTGTGGGAGTCTTGGTGGAGAGAGAATACATCGAAGAAAGAACACGACGGCACAAGATGCCTCGTCTTGTAAATACGTGGAATAAATGAAAACAGAAAGATTACACCACCGAGACGTTAGAGGGCTAGATTTAGGGGATGTGCAAAGGCGATTGCAGCAGTATAGAAAGGGATTTAGCTGGAACTTTCACTGAATTTCTTGAGTTTGATATACCATAGCTTTGGGTGAAGTACAAGGTGCATGCTCCCCGGATCTTGGAGCTTGGATCCAGATCCGAGTTTTCGTCGCGGCATCTTTTTACATCAAGCTGCGAAATCAGAGCAGACTCTGATAGAGCGATTTGTATGAGTTGCAATACCTCAATTTAAAGGTGCCAGTCTTTTTCAAAAAATTTCAGAAGTTAAATCCAGTCCTCAAATCGAATAAGATGTTAGGTGAAGTAAAAGCTTGAGAAAGGACGACACCCAACTACGAATTGCACCGACTACATCGGCTCTTTTAGTTCTTTTTGTCAATGTTCTTATATGTGCCTAATGTATTGAGTGAGATCTTCTAGTAAAACCAGTCTGGCTTTTCTACACTTAGGGTGGGAAAGGCGGTCATTATATAGTTAGAGCCGACTTGGCGTCGGCTTACTCGATTGATAATAATGGATTACATTGGTTATGTTGAGATGAAAGGTTAATCACACCGGGTTCTCAGTAATACTAGATTTCTTGAATTTACTTTGTAAACGATAATTTTGATTGTTTGGCTTGAGTTCATAAAGTTCGTTCACATACTTTTACACTAGGTTAAGCGTGCTTAATATTGGACTTGCCTAGTCAACTCAACCAAAATGTCATTGATAAAACTGATGTTTTCCCCAGAAGCCGTGTCTCCGATCTCGGTCGAAACACTTAATTGCTTAAACTTTACCCACACACCCAAAAACATTTCCTCAAGTCGCATAGACTGAAACCGAAGAAAAAGATAGCAAAAGAAGTCGCCCCACTGTCGTTTACACTCGGCCTCTCGTATAGAACCCTCCGCACCGTGGACTCATAACCAGATAAAGTCCCCGGGATCGCTCGCTCGACCAGTGCAGGTGGTTGTCCCTTCGTATAGCCGTCCCCTACTGCAGGCAGTCACGTGATGCATTCCCTTCGTACAATGTCTCACCTAAACATTCTTGAAACGTTTACATTCCGCTAATTCTGACGCCAAACCCGATAACTTTTCCGTGGATATGACCCAGGGGCAAGAGCAGCAGCAGCTTATAGCTGATGCGTCGGCACTTCTTATGTTTGCCTCGGCTGCTGCACGGCAAAACCTGCCGTCTCAAAACAGCACATCTAATGCTCCCAATATTTCCATGAGCATCGATAATAGCCACATTTCAAGGCAAGGTACGCCTCAGGGTGCTAGGGAAGCCAGCTCAGAGCAAACCATGGGATCCGCAAACCCTGCAGAGCCGAAAACCGGGACTTTTACTGCCCACTACCAAGCCACAAACATGCCTTCTGGTTTCGCCAACCAACCTTTTCCCGGTGTCTCTTCAGGGCCCCTTCCGCCGCCACATAGACCAAGTCATGGGCCCCTTCCTCAATTGAAACCATTGGCAATGGCAAGTCATTCGTCTGGGCTGATTGACGCGCGAATTCTGGCCTCTGGCGGCTACAATTACTCTCCGCAAAATGCTCCTAATATTCGACCCTTGCAACACCGTAATCTGCAACCGCCACCGGCCCACGGATTGCCATTTTCAACCTATGGTGCCCATGGCACTGATGCTTTGCAGGGGGCTACCGCTGGCGGCGGTCCAGGCGCTTTCCCGCGGATTTTAAGCCAAGGGTACCCCGCACATAATGCTGACCGGGTAAACGTGCCATTACGGCGACAAAGTTTGGCACAGAGCCCAGCAGAAGCAGGGAAAAACTTGCAAAAGCAAGACCTACGCCGAACACAAAGTGAGAGCCCGCAAGACCCGCTGCAGGAGCGTGGTTCTGTGCTCAAATTCCGGGCTTTATCGCCCAAACCCGCGTCATCTCAAAAACCACCCACACACTTTAATCCCCACGTGCTGGCCAGGGATTTTCCGGCCAAAGGGAACTTTGAGGCGGGGCCAAAACGGGTGCCATCGGAACCGGGGTCCAAGCGTCCGTCTATAGTCTCTCCAGCCGGTCTGCCGGGTCTAAATGGGGTTCCTTTTGCTCGTGGAATTAACGTGGAGTCCGGGAAGAGAAGCACCGACAATGCCATGATTGCTGCCGCTGCCTTGGCCGCAGCCGCTGATATTCCGTTCCCTTTAAAGAACAACGAGGGTCAAATTGGACTGCATCTAGTGAATAAACCAACGGTTGCAATGTCAGTTGACTCCAAAAACATGCAAAATAGGCCAAATCCTGGTGCTATGTCTCCTCCGCTTCAGCAAACAAGCGGTTCTTTCAGTGCAACATCAGGAGTTAGCGGTATTGGGAAGCTTGTGTCGACAGAGATGGAAGATGACGAGAATAAGACTGAAGACGAGCTAGTTCTGTCCGCAAGAGAGTCTTTAGACACTCCCGAAATCCTCCCAGTTAACATAGGGGTGAAGGAGGAAGTGCCAGCAGAAAAACCTGCTGTTTCAGACCTTAAACAACACATTCTGGAGTCTATTGAAGTGGTCAATCCCGAAACACTGGCATTTCCAACAAAACCACCTCCTCTTGACTCGTATAAGGTTGATCCCGATGCAGGAATCATAGGGTGCATTTGTGCCATCGACGAAGACGACGGGTTTACAATCCAGTGTGACTTGTGTTTTAGGTGGCAACACTGTTCGTGTATGGGATACCTTACAAATGAGGAAGTTCCCGAGGACGAGTACAAGTGCTACTACTGCGACGAGCAGAAATGGAACAAGATCGACCCAGAGCAGTGCCGCGCTGCTACTATGGCCCGATTGGAGATGGATAAAGCCAACGATGTGCCTGAGAAACCAGCAGCACCAAAACGGAAGACTCTGAGCTCGGGGAACGACGATAAAAAGCGCCGGAAGTCGGAAAAAGATACCAAGCCGCATTTGGAGAAAACCCCGTCGGAAAAACGCAAATCGTCGAGTGCCTCGTCGCCCAACTCCAAACCAGTCCAATCCACAACAACAGCAGTGGTTGAAATCCACAATAAAGAGAACCCTCTTCTTGAAGAGGGTGCCACCGCAGAGCCCTACCAGGGCGTCTACTATAAACTCACGGAAAATGATTACAAGACGCCGGAAGTCAAGAATCTTATCGTGGAAATCGGAATTGCGTCAGAGAAGACTCTGAAAGCGACCAATTTGCTCGAGACAATGTCGCTCCACCAGTACAAACAGACGAAGTTCAGCCATATCAGCTTGCCCAACCACCAAAAGTATTTGCAGGACAGAAACGAGCTTCGGCGGTGCAAGGGTTTCAACAAAACAACAATCAAAGTGAAAGCATACAGCGAAAACCCAAAGCAAAAGTTCGTATCCGTCGCGAAAGTGGGGTTGTTCATCACGGACAAGTCAGCTCTGGATACGGTGATTGCGGCCGGGACTCCGGTGATCGAGTATCTTGGAGAAATCGATTTCTTCAAGCTGTATGTGGAAAATAAGGCCAACCAGTACCCCATATGGGGTACATTGAAGCCAAGGGTGGCCAAGATCCAGCTACCAGACAAACAAAATGAAACCACTGAAATTGTCATTGATTCTCGCTTTGTCGGAAACGAGGCCCGTTTTATTCGGCGTTCGTGTGTCACTACTGCAAACTGTGAAATAAGACCAGTGTACATTCCGCAGCTTCAGACATTCAAGTTCTTAGTGGTGACCACCCAGCCAATAAACCTTAAAGGCGAAAAGCTAGAGGAGGAATTGCGGCTTCCGTGGGAATGGGACGAGACACATCCGATCAACCAGATGATTTCCTTGAATGCAAACGGAAGCTATGAAGAAGGCAAGAAGTTTGAGGAGTTCTCTGACGAAGATAAGACATATCTTATTTCGTGTGTCGACACCATTCTCAACTTTGTCGAGTGTGCGTGCAACACCAGCGCAATCAACAATCAGTGCTCGATTTTCAAGGTGAAAAAGGCCACTTCCTATCTTTTGAGATCCAACAGAAAAGCATCCAGTCTTGGAGGGGGCACCATCAACATTGCCAAAACGAAGGACGAGCTCGTGATGCCAAAAAGGGCTAAAGAGTATCTTTCGTGGAAGCAACGTCTCATTGATAGAGATTGTATACTTCTTGAGCAAAGTGAATACGCTACTGCACATCTTCCTGTGGATGAAGAGAAGTCGATCGAGCAATCAGATTCACAGAATTCCACAAACGTCAATGGAAACCAAGTGAAATCGTCACCCAATGACACAGAGGAGAAACTGGTTGAGGCAAGACAGTTCAAAGCTACTTTCAGACAAGAACTTCTTGCCCAGAACAAGCAGTTTTCTATCACCAAGTATGAAGTGTCTCACGAAAAGCCCAAGCCATTTGACGTGACTACGATTCCTCTTGATTTACCCCAGAAAGTGTTGGCAATTCCTCTCACGAGTGAAGTATTGGCGCGGATCAAAAAGCAGGTGAACGAAACTTTCATGCCTTTGCAAAAAGACGCTCTAAATCCCGATGTGACAGCTGAAGTGACTGAGGTTGTTCCTGAGGTAAAGGCCAAGGAAGCACTGGCCGAAAGAGGAAATTTACCCTCGCCTATAGCCGAAACACCGGCTACTGAAGCTGCTAGTAGTGAGAAGAAGCCGACTGTGGTGAAGAAGTTTTCTTTTGCCGATTACAAGAAGAAAATGAAGTGAGGAAGGAGAAAGTCGGCTAAATAGTTGCATCAAGAACTTTCGAGAAAGCGATATACCATGTTTGGCAATGTGCATGTAATAATACCATTATTAGCAATGTACCATGTAATAAGTACCTGAATTAGACCCAAGTTGGGGTCTTCTAAGCATTGAACCCGGTCTTCTATACATTGACCCCGGTCTTCTAACCCACCTAAACTCTTCTGACAAAGTCTTCCGCCACAATATTCGACTTGTTGCACATCTGTTGGAAAATACTGTTGTCCAGGTTGAACAAATTCCAAGGCGTATCGAACTCCTTGATCTCACCTTTATCCAAAACAAGAATCCGGTCATAGTTCAAAATTGTCTTCAACCTGTGTGCAATACACAAGATCGTACACTCCTTAAACTCCCGTACAATCGTGGTCTGGATCTTGCTGTCAGTCTCGTAATCAACTGAGGACGTGGCCTCATCCAAAATCAAGATCTTGGACCCTCTTACCAAAGCTCTGGCAAACGAAATAAGCTGTCTTTCGCCCAAGGAGAAATTAGCTCCGTCGTCATCCACTTCTCTGTTCAAATGGAATTTGTGTAAGTTATCGCTCAGCTGCTCCTGAGACCTGATCATTGATAACTTGTTTGCCTCGAGCAAACCAGCCCTTACTAAGGCTGTCCATAATTCGTCCTCTGAGCTCTGGCCAAAGGGGTCCAAATTCTTGCGGATCGTGCCCTTGAACAACACGGGGTCTTGAGGAATTATAGACAACTCCGATCTTAAGCTGTGGAGACCAAGCGTGGAGATATCGATGCCGTCAATCTCGATTTTACCCGATTCTAGCTCAGATAACCGGTAGAGTGCTGCCATGATGGAGGATTTGCCGGCACCGGTCCGGCCACAAACGCCAATCTTCTCGGTGGGCTGGATATCCATATTCAACTTCTTCAAAACAAGGGGCAACCCAGGCCTGTATGCTAGGGAAGCATTTTCGAACCTGATCTCACCTTTAGAAGGCCAAGAATCTGGTGGCGTGGTTTCAGAAATGACAGCTGGAGCCTCCTCGGGTAACAGAAAAGCGTACTCGCAAATTCTTTCCACGGAATTGAACTCATTTTCCACCTGGGTCAACATCCTCACTAAAAGCGACAACTGACCAGCAATCTGCAACACATACGACAAAAGCAAACCTGCCGACGATGCGCTGATACTGAAGACACGGAAAACACATAGAAACGAAACCACCAAAGCAAGCAACGTGGCGACAATATCCAAGTGGATGGCCAACCACCGCTGATTAGCAATGGTAATGTAGTAGGCTTCGTTCATGCGATTGATAAGAATGCTGTTTTTGTCGACAAACATATCCTCTCGTTTGTACGCCTTGATGGTATCCATACCATTGAGTGTTTCGCTGAAATTGTTGTACACCAAAGAACGTTGCACAGCCTCCAAACGCTTGATCTCTCTACCGGAAGCCTGGTAGAAGTTAGAAACAGCAACAAAAATCACAACCAACGGCGGAATCGCAAGCGCAAACCAAGGAAGGTAGATAACGCACAACACTAGCACTCCTACAATGTTGGAGAAGATATAGATCACCATACGGAGCTGGTTGCCGATCTCATTATCCAAAGTGTCGGTATCCTTGGTGAATCTGTTGATAATACGACCCATTGGCGTGGTGTCCATATACGACATGGGCACTCTCAACACCAGCTCCACGGCCTTGATGTTGAGTACCGTGGACGCCTTGATCGTCAAATATGCAACAATCATGAACTGCACCAGCACAAATACAAACGCCAACACGGTGAACATCACGTAGAATCCAATGTAGAATCCGTTGGTTTTGCCGTCGAATTTAAGCGATGTCCAGAATGAGAGCCATACGTTGGTGAACAACTGGCAAAACACTGCGATGGCCGTGAGAATCACAATCACTGGAACAATCGTATAGTGTTTGAACACCCCCAGCCCGTATTTGACGTAATCACGGATGACGCCAAACTGGATTGCGTTCACTGCTTTAGCTTCGTCCAAGATCAACCGCCCATCCTTATCCTTATTGACGTCATAGTCGTGATGCGCCGCCTCCTCGTCGTAAACAGATGACATATGGGTAATCTGCCGTTTAATCATTTCTTTTTCCTCCTCCAAGAGATCCGTCTCGGTCTCCTCGGAGTCGTCTTGGGCCTCTTCATCGTCACCCGTGGTCTCTGCATTGTATGTCATCAACTCACGGAACTCTGGAACACGCTCCTTCAAATCGTCCATTTGACCCACCTCAATGGTGCCGTCGCCCTTCAAAAACACAATGCGGTCAGCGTCGCCAATAAGAGAAAGCTGGTGCGTGGCCAACACACGTGTGCGGTCCGCTAACAATCCCATGAGACACGAGTTGACAATATGCTTGCCTACTCTTGCATCGACAGCACTTAAAACATCGTCCAATAAGATGATATCGGTGGCGGCGTAAACGGCACGAGCCAAGTTGATACGAGCCTTCTGGCCTCCCGATAAGGTTATTCCTCGCTCCCCAATCTCGGTTTGATCACCGGCTGGAAGAATCTCTAGGTCGCTCTCGAGGGAACAAGCGTAAATCACATCCTGGTACTTTTTCTCGTCAAGCGGGTTTCCAAACAAAATGTTCTCCTTGACCGTAGTATTTTGGATCCAGGGCACCCCACAGAGCAAGAGCGAGCCAACAATATCAATGGACCCTTGCTGCCTGCTCATAAATCCGGCAATAGCGTTTAAAAGCGACGTTTTTCCCGTTCCAATGAGCCCGGTGATGGCAATAAACTCACCTTTCTTGATCTCCAAGTCGATGTGGCGCAACGAGTGGAAGATAGTCTTCTGAAGTTCGGATTCGGTAGATGATGGCGTGAGTGACTTTCCCAGATTTGCCACTTGTACATGTTTTTCAACAGGAGTCTTCTTTTCATTGGCACTTTCGTGAAGTGTATCCATCTCCGACCCGCTGCCCTGATCTTCGGTCTTCTCGTACGTGTCCCACTTGAAAGTAGCATCGGAAATTTTGATGGAAAGGCCTTTCTTCTCCATGTACAGCTCCATTTCCGGGCGAACCTCCGTTTTCAACGCATCCTCATCCATCTCTTCCGAAGCCAAATAACTGGCTACCCTCTGAATACCCACAGCAGCGTCGGCGGCAGTACTCAACGCTAAGGGAAGCATAAATATCTGCTGGGTCAACGAGTTGAATAATGACACTGACGAGAAGATATCCGCCGGGGTCTTTGTGGACCCGGAGGTGGCATAAACCACCAAAAACGATGCCATAGACGCAAAAAGCGTCAAAGACATTGCCACCGAGATGATCATGTTCCGAGTCATTTGCATGTTGTAGATGATATGCATCTCCTTGTTTCTGTTGTCGGTGATGCGGTCGAAATACGGCATTTCCCATGAGTAGAACTTGATCATCTTGAGGTTAGACAACACTTCCTTCATATAATTGACCCTAGCATCCGTGTACTTGTTGGCACTGGCTCTATAGGCAAATAATTTCTTGGTCACGAGACCCATAACAGCGATAAACACGAATGTAACACCTATCCCCACCATTGCTGCGCCACCAATATTGTGGCACAAGATCCCAATGGCGATTCCCACCGCCACAGGAAAGGAAATAATAAACGGCTGGAAACCCAAGGCAAAATCGATCCGCGACAAGTCGGTGCCCATCATCGAGGTGATTTTCGACACCGGATAGTCGTGTTTTGACTGACCGTTCAACTTGAACGACTTATCCAAAATGGCTTTGGTCAAAACAGCCTTCGCCTGGGCCCCAGTCAACATCGAATTTTGGAAAGTGTGGTTCATGAGTAACCCAATCACCAATACGAGGATGGAACACCCGAGCGCATATCCCACGCCGTCACCAATACGGACATCGAAATTCAACGCCCGGAGCTCGACAAATTCGATCAATTTCTTCGTAAGCAATGGCGTGGTGGACGAACCTACACTTCCCAATACTAAGTAGATACATGCAAGCAGATATTGCCATTTAAATGTGAGAAAAAGCGTTATTGTAAGCAAGTGTTTGGGCAACTTGAAATCACTCAAGTCTTCGGCGGCTGGAACCGAGGTTGTTTCCAAGGTCTCGCCCCTGGATTTGACTTTCTTAACCACATGCTTGTGCTGAGCCGTCTCTAGACGTGAGTAAAAGATATGCTGGAAAGATCTCGTCATTGTTTCCACCTTGATATCGTCGTTGAGACGGTACATATCTTCTGGGGCTAACGTCCGTTTGTACCCAACCTTCATCAAGGGGTGCAACCACCAAAAAAACACGAACGAGAAGGGATTCACTCGTTTTGGGTACTCTCGCCGCTCATTTTCGTCAGGAATCGGCGGCACCTTTTTCAGAAGGAACGGCGTTAGAATGCGCTTCTGTAACTGTAGTTCGGACATTATGTGGGGAGTTGCAACCTTGTGAAAGACAAGATTTGGCGTTGATATATGGGTTAGACAGAATAGTGGTGGCGAGAAAAGTGTGAAAAAGCTTGTGCATTGGATCCACGGCACACGGAGCCGTGCTCATGTAGGCCGCCCGGATATCGGAGTTTGCCAAATCCGGGCAGCATTGCGGCCGGGGGGTTATGCTGCACATCGTCCATGCGCACGGCTGGCAGAATGATTTGCATTATTTTACGTACACCATGCAGGCGTAAAGCCGTCGGAAGTGACTCGTTCCGGCCCGGTTTATGGCGTGAGTGGAGGACGTTCGTTTCGTATCCGCTGAACTGTGGGGATCGGAATCTTGGTTTTTCTACTGTTGATGCGAATAATCGTGGTTTCTATATTCTTGTTTTGAGCTCTCACAAGTAGCTGGATGTTGGAAATTTTTATCGGTGGCAAAAGAAGAAATATATATGAAAAAAAAAAGGTAAAACTCAATTAGCATTCGTTTCTGCTCTGCGTAAGCCTTCTGTACAATTGCATTTCAGTACACTTTCGTTTACGTCTGTTGGTGACGCGTATGCGACGTGTCCCCATAAGGCTGCGATTGACTATCTAATAATAATAATCTGCGATAGTGATAATCGGGCAGCGGAATTAAAATTTTGAAACGGTTTCGTAACTACTATTGTATTTACCTAACCCTATACAGTACGTCTAATAGCCAACTTTCTCACAGTAAGTGGTGGAAATCCATACTGGACTAGAAGACGGGCATCGTAACTTACATTCTACGATACAGTATTTATGGGATTAGGGTGGGGTACGATACTGGATCTTTTGGCTATCTTTTGGCTATCTTTTGGCTATCTTTTGGCTATCTTTTGGCTATCTTTTGGCTATTTTTGAAATCCTCAAGCAGAACAGTGAGCCTCAAACCCTAGAGTGAACTGACTTTCCTTTTTCTTTTCATGTGTCTCAGATATGTTGTGCTTCATTCGTTGGCATCACACGTGAATGTGTCTATACACAATAGAATTCAGATAGACAATAAAATGTTATCAAGTGATTAGGTAAGCAGGTAAGCGGTTTGGAAAATACGAAACTTAATATGTTTATTTTCTGCCCCTACTTTACCATTTACCTTAGATCTCCTGCAGAATGCAATTTGCAAGTTATGGTATTTTGATAAGAGAAAAACCGTTGATGCCGTGCGGTCGAGTGGGGGCAAAACTGCGGCTGCCGCTCTCATAATTAACCACTACCTTTGGCAGATGCGCTTACTTAAGCTAGCAAACGGAGCCATGTCCCCACCAATTCTGAGTGAAAATGTTTCTCAAAAAAAAAAAAATCCAAGTCAACAGAAGAACTGTAGATACGTATACACTGTTTTCTAGAAATGTGCTACTTTTTTCACCAATCAATCCCCATGTATCTGAAGAAGTCGGTCTTAGTGGTGCATCGAAACAATGCACACCCAAGTTCCGCCTGCCTCTCCAATTCCGCGTCCGTGGCCAGCTTCTTTCTGGGGGTCTAGGCAGGAATACCCATCCGTACTGTAATAGAGTTAATTGTTGAACAGGCAAACCGCGGAACAACGGGTCTTAGCTGATGAATTTCCAAAGGTTCTTCAAATAATGTCTTTTGTGAGATTTTCTATTCGAAAAAAAGTATATCTTTCGATCCTTGATATTTGACTCCATTGAAATGGTGGTTCCATGTTGTTTACGCATCCTACCATGCTTAAGCATTTATCCGACCCCACAATTGTGTCGGAAGAGCGTAATTCCTGGGAAGACATATATATATATAGGCCTTCCATGCCAGTAAGCAGAAACAAAACTCCCGGTTATATCATGGCTTCGATCCTCCAAAAAGCTGCCTCCGATATAGTGGTACTAGCTGCTCAAAGGACCCCCATTACCAAGGCTATCAAAGGGGGACTTGCTACACTTTATCCGGAGGAATTGCTCCAACAAGTGATCGACGGGACATTTCAAAAATCGGGCGTTGAAAAACAGCTCATAGATGATATACTAGTAGGAACAGTATGCCAAGCTTTGGGTGGACAGAAAGCATCGGCCTTGGCAGTCAAATCGTTAAATTTCCCAATAAAAACAACAGTCAATACCGTTAACCGCCAATGTGCCTCTTCAGCCCAAGCAGTAACATACACAGCGGGTACTTTGAGCAGTGGCGAAAATGCATTTGTTGTTGCGGCAGGGGTGGAATCCATGACCCATGATTATTTTACAACAAGGGGAGTCCCTCTGAGAATATATCCACCTTTCAAGGAAAATACCAGCGAGGAGGCACAAGCGGTGCTCATGCCAATGGGGATTACTAGCGAGAATGTTGCCAAAAAGTATGCTATCGCTCGTGAAGATCAGGATAAGTTTGCAGTTGAGTCGCACTTAAAAGCATTTGTAGCTACGGAGTCAGGCCACTTTTCCAAAGAGATTGTTGCGGTGAAATCACGGAGAAATCATGAGAATGGCCTGGTCGATGAAGTAATAATCGAAAAAGATGATGGAATTCGGGGCGGGTCGTCGTACGAAAAACTCTCGAACTTGAAACCGGTATTCGCCGAAGACGGAACAACCACTGCGGGAAACTCGTCTCAGATCTCCGACGGGGCGTCGTGTATGATCTTGACCACCCGTGAAAATGCAGAAAAATATGGGTATACACCAATTGCTCGATTTATAGGTTCTGCAGTTGCCGGAGTGCCCTCCACATATATGGGTATTGGCCCCGCTTATGCCGTACCCCAGCTTTTGAACCGATTCGGTTTAACGAACCAAGATATCGGGGTGTTCGAATTAAACGAAGCGTTTGCCTCGCAATCCTTGTACTGTATCCGCAAGTTGGGTCTAGACCCAAACAAGGTGAACCCATACGGTGGTGCCATTGCTTTGGGCCATCCCTTAGGTGCAACAGGTGCACGGTTAGGAGCGACTTTAATCAACGGACTAAAGGCCAAGGGCGAGGAATTGGGGGTCATCTCAATGTGCACATCCACAGGTCAGGGGTACGCCGGGATTTTTCTCAATGAGGGGTGATTTGAACGGAATTAGGTGGGGGAATTAGATCTATAGAACAATAATAAATATCTTAGACGCGAGCAGGTGGTACTGGATCTCAGTGATGGTGTAGATCGCGCAAATGGTGTAACGAGTGACTAAAGGTGGTTGGGATTGGTACGGTCTGAATGGTTTCACAAATGGCTCAAGCTTGTGAGAACAGACAAGAAAATGGCGCTCAAGACTGGAAGCGTAAAGTTGTCGTCAATACCAGCAACGTTGATGGCCTCGGAAATCGAAGCTATGATCCCTGTAGCAATAGCATATACGGAAAGCGACATATGGCTGTTGTTAGGGGTCCATGACATGGGTCCGGGCAGATTCGACTCGTATTTTGGCACAAGAACTGCGTAAAATAACAAGCAAACGGCAGCTCCAACACAAGCACTGGCCAAAGAGCCCGCTAGAGACTTTCCTGGGGCGATTTTCGGCGTGTACTTCCCAAAACCACGCCCAACGGTAGACGCTGCAGTATCGGCCCAGCTAAGAAGCAAAATGCTAATTACTGCAATGTCCTTTGGGGCAAAAGTAAGCACCAAAGAGACCCCCGCCAAGTAAAAAACAATGCCATTCCACAGATGCATTTCCAGGTCGCGGATGAAATACTTCACCCAGGGCAATACCGCGTTGTTGACGATCTCGTTGTTCAACCTGAGAAGTTCAAACAGAAACGTTGCATAAAAAAGTAACCACAACGGAAGAGCGATCTGATGCTGCAGAAACCCACAGCTATAGAGATAGATTGTGACTAGACCATGGAACGAATGAAAAACTTTTCTAGGGATTTCGTGTTTGAGCAAAAAGCTCAGAAAGGCTGGCTTTTCTTTTTTGGTATCGCCATCGTCTTTAAGAGCTATGCACGACTCGTCTACAAGAGTGACATTTCCAGACAAGTCCTGCTTGAGCCATTCAAGCTCCGAGTCGTTTCCAGCATCATCATCAACCTCGGATTGCAGATCCAGTTCTTCATTTGACTGTACGAGATATTCGCTATCTTCACTATCGGACATAATCCACGTAGGGTCATCTTCTTCAACAAACGTTTCCGAAACGAAGCGTTTAGTCACTGTTTGCAGGCCAAATTCCACGGTTTCGACACTGCTGGCCGCCAGCAAATGCATGGATATCGGCTGTGAGCTCATGTTTAGGTTATGACGAATTATTTGCGATCGAAGTTTCTGATAAATGCTGATAGAAGAGCTACAAGATTTGTGTGTTTCTCTTGCTTTCCGGCCAGGGTGGTGACGCAGCGACATTTGCGTGATCTGGGTCACGTGACGGCGTCGGCAGCCGTATCGGCCGGGCTGAGACAAAGATGCGACAAGGAATAACGGGAGAGCATATATAGGAAAGGGTGAGTGAAGAGATGTTTTGTTTTGTTTTGTTTTGTTTTGTTTTGTTTTGTTTTGTTTTGTTTTGTTTTGTTTTGTTTTGTTTTGTTTTGTTTTGTTTTGTTTTGTTTTGTTTTGTTTTGTTTTGTTTTGTGCTTTTGGTTGCTGGAGCTTGCTGTTTCTCAAAAGGACAGCGGGTAGAAGCGGTTTACTTTTGTTGTATAGGAAGTTTGAGCCTTGTAGGTTAAAAGTCAGATGACGATAGATGAGCCCGTGGGACTCATAACCGTTGCGCGAGCTGGGTTAGCCTAACCTCACTGTTACGATTATGTTCTCCTCCTTTCTTTCTCAGATCTATCAAGTTCATAGAACGCAACGGCAAACGGGCTGCAACAGATAGTTTACAAATGTTTCAAGTCTTTTTGTTTCTCTCTTCTTTTTTTCTTCTCTTCTTTTTTTCTTCTCTTCTTTTTTTTCTTCTTTTCTTCTCTTCTTTTCTTCCCTTTTATGAGGTGATCTTATGGGCATTATTCTAATTTCAAAACGACTCGTTTTCGATACCAAGGTCGCAACGTCTAGTAGCCAGTATTTTCTGGTCAGAATTTTTAATAGCAATCCCCAAGAATGGCCAAGAGTTTTCGGGCGAAAACTAGCATAACCAGATTTCGTGGCTTCATTACCCAATATGACCCTTCATGCACGATTCACCCTCGTAAATGTGGCCAAAGCTTGTTCTACTGGTATTGCGGGGTGAACACTTGTCCGAAGTAAGCACACCAACCAAAAGGAATGACACCTGTAGAGTCTATTTAGTAAAAGTATACAAAGTATACAAAGGTTATGAAGCTTGAAGCTTTGCCAAGTTTTTCTTCGTCATGGCATTTTATACCCCCTACTCTAGTCGATAGGACTCACTCGCAACATTCTACTGTTAGCCAGATAATTGACTACCAGCAGCACTCACGAAATACCAAGAAAAAGTGTAAAAACCAACTCTGACCAGACTAGAGAGTGAACCCCCTGCAAGGAAGGTAGCTGCAGCAGTCTCCACATACGTAGATGCATGATATCACCATATAAGTCTTTACGAAAGTAATGTATTACAGGAAACAGGTCGAACTGAAGTGAAAGCCGACTCCCATCAAATGCCCTACACTTGAGCTTTTCAATTAATTTCATATTTTTTTTTTCTCTTTTATTTCCCTTTTCTTGCAAATGCTGAAAATGTTCCATTTGTCTCTTCACTCCAACTTCGGTAAATCCAGTGGGTCAACTAATCTCAACTAATTTGAAGCGAGAGTACACTAAGGAAAAGCATTCGCGAATCAAACTCGGCAGTGCCTTGCGAAGGCGTCTCCATGCATAAAATAACGGGAGCTAAAAGAGCAAGCGTGACGAAACAATTTCTATTCTGTTCTTTTGCTCTCTGCTCTTTAATTTATTTATACTTAAATTTTTCTGTCCTTGTCGGGGTATAAGTATCACGACACTTTTCCCATCACTGTTTCAATTCAATCCTCTCTCATTTTGAAACTCTACCATCGGTCACTCTCTTTTTTGTTTTTTCAGTTCCGAAACAAATTGAGCCGGTACACCAAAGCAGTATAATTGTCTCCCAAAGCTTCGCTCATAACCGACTGCATATATTTTTCCTGATTACCCCGGACTGAATAACTGATATCCTTGGTCACTTCTCACTTCTTTTACAGATACCATCATCTCTTCACTCACTCTTCCGTCAAACACAATGCAAGTGGCAATCCCCGGAAAGTTCGGCTTCGGCACCATGTCCTTAACTTGGACGCCCACGCCCAAAAGCGAAGACGAAGCTCTCGACGCAATCAAGTACGTTTTCGACAAACACAACGTTCGCTTTCTTAACGGTGGTGAATTCTATGGTCCTGACTTCATCAACCTCAAGTATCTCGGTGCTTTCTGGAAAAAGTACGGCAAGGAGTACCTGGACACAATTATCAGCGTCAAGGGCGGACTCGACAACGCCACTCTTAGGCCGGACGGATCCAAGGAGTCGATTTCCCGGTCTGTGAAGACATTTGCGTCGTATTTTCCTTCAGAGAAACTGCAGAGACCAAAATTGGTGTTTGAAATCGCGCGTGTAGACGTCAACACCCCCTACGACGAGACCGTGGGCTACATCAACGAGTTTGTGGAAGACGGCACTATTGATGGAATCTCTATATCTGAAGTGGGTGCAGGAACCATCGGCAAGGCAGTGAAGGTGGCTCCTATTAGTAGTGTGGAGGTAGAATTCTCACTCTTGTGCCAGGATATTCTCGACAACGGCGTGATGAAAAGCGCCGCGGAAAACAACCTTGCCATTGTGGCCTATTCCCCATTATGTCGTGGCTTCTTGACCAGCCGTACTGCCAGCGATTTCCAAGCGTTTTTTGATGTCTGCCAGAAGCCAGGTGATGTTAGGGGCCACCTTGACAAGTTCTCCAAGGAAAACTTCTTCGAGAACGCCAAACTCGTGGCAAAATTGAAGGAATTCGCCGACTCCAAGAACACCACACTTGAGTCCTTGGCACTTTCGTGGATTTTGGCCTTCAGTGAGCTTGAAGATTACAACGGCGTTAAAAAGTACCCTAAAATCATTCCTATTCCCAGTGGAAGCACTGCGAAGAAGATTGACGACAACTTGGGCTCGATCATATCGTTGTCCAAGAAGGATTTGGATGATATCAAGGCTATCACCGACTCGCAAAAGGTCAAGGGACTTAGATACAACGAGCAATCGAAGCATCTTGACTTTGCATGAGGTGCAGTAATTAAGTGTGAATATGAGATGTTGGTGAATTTCAGTAATAGTGCATACTAAGTACTCTTAATTCTAGATGTTGTACTTAGTTCATTGAATGGACTTTGGTGGTTTTAATGACCGATTGTTCTGGATCACTCGTAATTTCCCCGGAAAAGAAGGACCTTGTCAGCGGTCTGATATCTGAACTATGTATTCACTGAGATCTTCTAGTAAAATTTGTCTGGCTTTCCATTACTTGAAGTGAAAATACCGGCTATTTTAGTTCGAATTAGCAATGGTTCAGGGAACTATAATGGTAGTATGAGCGCAACTTGAGGATATAACTCTCCTATCCAACTACTACCATCGCATGTTTTCGTGTTTCAGCAGCAAGAAGCTAAGACTTGGCTAGATTGGACACCTCGCAGATATTAGGTGTTTCCGGCTTAGGTGTTACTCACATACCTAAACGAAATCTATATGAAGAACTGGTAAAAAATAGGATGGATCCCCGAACAAGGAGTCCTTCGAAAGAAGACGGTCGCAAAGATTGCAGTTTCAGGGCGAAAGATCAGAAGTGATTGTTAAAAATATTGCGTGGATTGAGCGTCAGAGACCTTCCTTTTTGAAAGCTACAAATGTTGAACGTTTTGAAGACACAACTACCCATAATATCGCCATGGTAATAAGGAGCCCCCTTTATAAAGCTCTGATTTCTCATAAAACATGAGAAGGAACTTAATTACAATTAAAAAAATTTGTTGCTTTGTTCTGCGGTCCCACAACTAAGTCTTGCACTGCGACATTTTGACCTTGCACCGTGGTGTCATAATAAAGCCAAAGTCCTTATCAGACGAAATCTATTTCCGAAATTCCGCCAGAAACCACCAACAGCTTAATAGCCCTATAAACACTATATTCTCTAGCCAAATCGAATACAATCCTCAGCATTATTTACCAACTAGGAACAAAGAACTAGATTCGCCTGCCGCTCGCCTCGTCGCACTTTTTGCCAATCCCCTGCAACCGTTTTGCAACTCCAGAAAAGATGAGTAGTACAATACCACTCTTTGCTTCTTTCGTCTCCAGAACGAATAACAATAAGGAAAAGTGCCTGGAACAAAAGACACTTTCTTAGAGTGAAATACCAAGTATACCTTCTGTAAGAACGATAAACATTCAACTCCTTCAAGGAAGTGACATATATCCAAGACACAATAACGTCAGTTTTTACCTTTCGCTCTATTGCCATATTTTCCGAAAGTGCCACTGAACCTTCCGATTCAAAGCGAATCCATAAAATCAATGAAACAAGAATTTCTTTTCCTTGCGTTTTTTGCCACCTCTCTTTTGGCTGCGTCGTTGCCTCGAGAAGAGGTTTCCGACGAAACAGCGAGAGACCACATGCGCATGTTTCGCCTGATCTTCTATCGTAACGGACAGTTATTACAGCCAGAGGAGCAGCAAAATCTGGAGATTGAGAGAGCAACATCACTTTTTGGAAATACCCCGGGATTTCAAGGAGATGATCCAGACATTGGTATCCCGGAAGAGACATCCGAATCCCAAGAAGAAGCTGTGAAAGATGAAGACAATGAAACCAAAAAAGCGGGCGAATATAACGAGACTCATGAAGATGAACAGATAGAACAAACAGAAAGTGAAATTCAAAACACAATGGAGAAGCCCGGTTTGGAAAACGGTAATGCTGCCTCTGGCGAAGGCGCGGGTGGAACAAAAACAATACAAGAAAAGCCAAAGCAGTGGAACCAAAGCCAAAAATCCGAAGATAGCTACAATATTCTTCCTTACCCACACCAAAATAATGAGACGTCTTCTTTAAGTGAAAGTAACGTGGAAACATCACAAGATACTTCCAGCGGCGATTCGATCTCTTCTGAAAACAAGACACAGCGCGAACCAAAAAACATCAATAACAACGCTTCCGATAGTGACACAGATGATGATGAAAACAATGAATCCACAGCGGAAGATGCAAGGATAGCCTCTGCTTTGGCTTCTGGGCTAAATGTTCTACTCAGCAACCAATCGAACATGTCTTCCGTGTTTGACTTCCTTGAAAAAGTTGATGAAATTCAGGCAGATAAACCCAAAGCTATGCTGGCAAAATCCACTGCAACTTCACGTTTTATGTTTATGCCTAGCCCAATCGCTACAGTTTCAGACAACCGTGAGATAATTGTTACCATGATTCGAGGGACACAGCCAACCGAAACCACCAGTTCTGAATTGGATAAAGCAAAAAATGGACCAGAAGAGAATCCGAAGCCTGAAGCTGACCTAAATTTTCTGGGTACTTCAGGAGGTCGGTCAGATCCAGAAACCGTTCCGGTCGAAAAGAAAGCCAATATGAAAGACGTTCTCAACATGGGGCGAAACATTCGAAAAGTGCCATCAGACCCCGATCGGTACAAGAAAAAATCAAAGCCAAAAACTTATGTGGACCCAAACCGTAACAACACCAATTTGTCAGACGCAGCAAAAAGGATCAATTTGAAAGATCTTGCGGGAAAGCCCCTTCCCGTGATACCCAAGCAACTAGAAGAGGCCATTGAGAAATTACCAGAGCCGCGGGCCATTTTGGAATCCGAAAAGCAATATGGTACAAGCATTGATACAAACAATAAGCCTATATCAGAATCGAATGCCAGCTTGGAACCAGTTAATGAATTGGAGGAACAGTCTAAACACTCCCAAAATTCGATTTCCAGAGTACGGAAGTTGTACTTCCAGTCCTTGGAACGAGCAGAAGGTGAAGATTTGATAGTTTATTTCCATCGAATTTATCCCGAACTTAACCATCTTTTGGGAAAGAAGACACAGGATAGGGAAAATGAGCCTGCATCTGAAACTGACCCTATAATTGATTCAGAACAAGAACTTTCACAAAAACCACAAAACGAGTCCAATTCTACACAAAGCGAATCGCTGATTACTGAGGTCCTAACTGAGTGGATCGAACCCGAGTACGAAGAAGAGTGGGAACTACATCCAGACGAAGATGACTTCGAAACTGAAGACCACGTGCCTTTTGACCGATTCAAACAATTTTACAACACTTTACCAGAACGCCCAGACAACAATTCAAGACATACGCCGCCACAGTCAAAGCATTGGACAAACCTGTTCAAGAACATATTCAAGAAATTGAAATCCGAAAACTTTTTTCAAAGTATTTTTGACCATCGTGTAACGAGCGAGGCGGTCAATGCAGCAGAAGTGTACCCTTCGGTGATAGGGGCGGTTATTTTTGCTCTTTTTCTTTTTCTTTTATAGAAAGGTATTTCTTGAAAACAATAAGTGTGTGGGGAGTGGTTTAGATTCTAGATCTAGTATGGTTAGACCGAGGTTTTTCTCTTTTGAGATAAGCAGTGTAAGCTTTTTGAATGAGAACCGAGTGAATGTCACTTCGCAAATAAATATTGGCAAATGTTTTAAATATGTCTTATTCTTGCACATATTCAATTTTGAAGAGTAGAAAAAACAAACCCGGGAATTGCATTGAATAGTAATCAAGAACTTGATTTAATACTTGATCTGCGCTCGATTATTTCTGGCTGAAACAGTCAACGATACCGACTTTGAGAAAAGCTAATAAAGCCATTTCAGAATATGGCTTATATTTCAAATGATGTGCTCCAAATCCACAGTTTTGTCATTTTCTTCTAATGAAGGCATCAAAACTTTAGTCTGCAAGAGTCTATTAAAACATACTGTGTGAGCATACAGCGCAACTTTTCGTGGAAGTCTGCTTCCTCACATTTGTTCAATTTCAGTCCTCATTTCAGTCCTCATTTCAGTCGTCCTTTCATCACTTAGTTTAGTTGAAAGAATTAAAGAAGCAGTACAAAATGTCGCCGTTTCTCGAAACGTTTGAATCATACCCCAAAACCATCACAATACCCATCCAGTATGCTCTTATAATAAGCACAATGTCGCACGATACAGATCCAATGCACTCAGATGGAAGCATCATAATATTTACAAGCATCGTATCACTTATGTAGGCCAAGAAACCCTCACAAGATAAAGCCCTTTTTCGTGAATATCACGCTATATTTTTTGGCCTTGTATAACTAAATAGAGTCACTTCCCTGACCTCGAAACCAGCATCTACATCAACTTTAAACACCTCCCCAAACCAATTGTATCAATTTCTAAAACCCTAAAACATCCCTCCACCATTCATCATACCACTCGTCATATACCCGCTGAAAGCTTTTCCACTACTTTTTTTGCAATCTCTAAATACGGCTGCAGAAGCTCCTCGTCCTTGGCAGAAACTACGACCGGCACGCCCAGGTCCAGCTGGACGCAAATGGTCTCGTTAAGTGGAATCAGAGCAAGCACACCAAGACCATGTCTCTCGGCCTCTTTTCTAGCTCCCTCCAGTCCAAAAATGTGGGATTCATGATGGCATTTCGGACAGATAAAGTGGCTCATGTTCTGCACAAGTCCCAAGATAGGAATGTGCACTTTTTCAAACATGGCTATGCCCTTGACGGCGTCTATGAGTGCGATGTCCTGAGGTGTGGACACGATAATGGCTCCGTCCACTTTCAACTGCTGGGAAATCGTGAGTTGGGTGTCTCCGGTACCCGGGGGCATGTCCACGACTAAGTAGTCCAAGGTGGGCCACTCCACCTCAAACAAGAGCTGCTGGAGTGCCTTCATCACCATTAGTCCTCGCCATGCAATCGGGCTTTCTGGAGCCACTAAGTATCCCATGGACATTGACGGCAAACCGTAGTTGGTGAGCGGAAGGAGCTGACCCGAATCGCTCAAGCGAGGCTCACCGCTCAAACGGAGCAATTTAGGCACCAGAGGGCCAAATATGTCTACGTCTAGAATGCCGCAAGTGTGGCCGAGTTTCTTTAGTGCAAGTGCGACATTTACCGACACGGTCAGTTTCCCGACGCCGCCCTTGGCCGAGGAAACCAAGACGATATGCTTTACGTTGGCGATCTTGCGCTTGAGCGGGAGCCCGCGGGACATGCGGGGCATTTCGGGGACCTTTCCAGTATTGGGAAGACCCAACGGATTCTCATGAAGATTCCGAAAAGAGGTATGGAGAGGGCGAGTTGAAAGCAACCGAATTGGGGAATATGGAGAGAGGGACTTTCGGTGTGAGCGAAAGGCTGCATATCGTGACCGTATACAAAACCAAACCATTGCGTTGTGTGCTCGAATCTATGGTAATGAAGAAAGAGGGTCTGGAATATGGGTGTGGCCTGGGTCTGGTATTAGTTCTTAGTAGTGCGCGCACTTCGATGCCCTTGCTTGAGTCTGAGCCTGAGCACGATGCTCAAGTATGGAGTAAAATTTAGGAGACGGACAAAAGTTAGCGATTTAGAGAATGATAGAAAAACAGGTGAGACTTTTTGTTTTTACTTGTTTGGAACCTTGTTATCTTCGGAAGTTTTTTCTCTTGTGTTTGCACGTTGTTGGGTGCTTCGGACAAATGTCGTAAACATGTCAACTGTGGAACGGAGTCTCACTTTTACTCAGCAACAGTATACCTTTTGTTCAACGGACAAGAATTCTTATTTGCGGGAATTAAAGACGGTTTAGAAAAATGCTGTTGTTTTCGAAGAGATAAAAAGGTTTTCTCCATTATTCAAACACTTTCGCTTTGGTTTTGGCAAGTATTCAGTAGAACTTCCCTTCTCAAGTAGTTAACTATGTCCGGAGCCGATTCTTTAATTGATTGGGTTAACATGAACATTTCTGAGCTGTTCGTTTCAACGCGACTCATAAAGACGCTCATTGATAACACGATTCGAACACAACAAAGCTGGGCTTTCAGATCAAACACTATCGAAATTAGCCATCATACCTATTACTTTGGGTCAGTCCAAGAAGTAATTATGAGGCCTCACTTGGCCCGTCTCGGGCTTCAAGGCGTCAGTAATTGATCGGAATTGATTGGAATTGATCGTGATTGATCGTGATTGATCGTGATTGATCGTGATTAATCGTAATTGATCGATCAGGCTACCGTGCAAGAGAAAGTTACCATGCCTTTAACTGTTATTTCACAATAACAGAATAGAAAAAAAATAAGCAAAATCACTTCAACTAACATTTCGATCAACCGAAAATGCTTAACCCAAAATTGCCCTATTTTAAAGAAACACTTCCATTTCGCGGCCCCGACCCCGACCCCGACCCCGACCCGCGACCCGCGACATCGCACCTCAGGCTCAACGGTCCCAGATTGCAAAAAACCTTCTCCATCCCTAAATGTCTCGCCCCACTATATATGCCCTCTCCACAAAACCAGGTCGTGCAGCTATAGGCGTGATCAGAGTTTCAGGATCTGCTGCCAGCCACGTCTTCTGCCACCTCACAAAAAGCCCAGCAAAACCGGTCCACCGAAAGGCTAGTGTGCGATCATTGTACGGCTCAAAGGGACTTCTAGACCATGCTTTGACGCTTTTTTTCAGCGGGCCCAAGTCCTACACTGGTGAAGATTTATTGGAATTACATGTCCATGGAGGTACAGCCATAGTTAGGGCAGTGATGGACGCGGTAAAAAGCTTGCACCGCCCGGACGAAGGCATAAATGTTCGATATGCCGAACAGGGCGAGTTTTCGAAACGAGCGTTTCTCAATGGCCGGTTTGATTTGACGGAAATCGAAGGAATCCGTGAGTTGATCGATGCAGAGACCGAATCTCAACGGGTCAGTGCTTTGGCGTCGCTCACAGGGACAAATCTGGCGCTCGTGTCGCGTTGGAGACAAAAAATCGTGGAAAATGTCGCTCTACTAACTACAGTGATTGATTTCGGCGAGGAACACGATCTTGAAGAGACGAGGCAACTTTTCAGCGACGTTTCCGCCAATATTGACCTGTTGATAAGTGAGATCAGTGGGTATTTGGAAAAAGTGAGGGGCTCAGAGATCCTAATGCGGGGTATCAAGGTGACATTGTTGGGACCTCCAAACGCGGGGAAACTGTCGTTGCTCAACATTTTGGCCAGCTCAGATTTGGCCATCGTCTCCGATATCGCCGGTACTACGCGAGACGTGATCGATGTGCCGTTGGATATCGCGGGGTATAAGGTTATTGTTGGAGACACGGCTGGAATTCGCGATATGCTGGAGGCCGGGCAGATCGAAAAGGAGGGAATCCGGCGGGCCAAGCAAAAGGCGCTTTTGGGCGACATTGTCTTGGTGGTTGTACCGGCTAACGAACCACTAACAGGAGACATAGTGGATCACGTGAACTTACTACATGAAGCCAACAGAAATGTCGTGGTGGTGATTAATAAAGTTGATTTACAGGCTGGTGAGAAGTTTGAAGAATTGGCGGAGCAACTTTCGCTAAAGCTTCGTGTTTCTCGAAGTAGCATATTCTCCGTGTCTTGTTTAACAGGCGAAGGTATGGGCCAGCTTAAGGATGAACTAGTGCTGCTGTTCAAACGCGTGTCTATGTCTACAAAATCTGATCCTGTGGTAATTTCGGCACGAGCTCAGGATTTGCTTGAAAACGATGTTCTTTATGGATTGGAGCAGTTCAAGATATGGAAAGATGCGGACGACGTCGTTTTGGCCGCCGAGTGTCTCCGACAGTCCGTCGATGGAATTGGTAAAATCACTGGCGATGCAGTAGGCGTCGAAGAGATCTTGGGCGTGGTGTTTTCGAGTTTTTGTATCGGCAAGTAGGTGATTCATATGTGTGTTTTTCCAATAACAGAGCACCCATGCAAAGGTTCCACTTGAAAAGTTTTGAACACCCCTCTGCTCTTTCGAACACTTCTCGGGCGCCCTTCCTGACTGCATCTTTTCTTCAAAACTCCTTCCATTCTCTAAGGGCCAAGAGACACCACAAAAAGAGTGAACTTCTCCACGTCCCAGTTGAGTTTTATCTGCTGCATTTGATGCCTGGTATGGCGTCCGCTCATTTCCGCCGGCTCTTCTTCCGACCTCTTCTTCTTCAAACTCTTCGACAAATTGGGCGAGAGTCTCAACTCGAAATTGATCATATTAAGCCCGTGGCTGAGCTTTAACTCGTACGTCAAGTTAAGAAGCTTGGTCTGGTCGTCGGCTGGGTCCACATCCTCCGTCATTTCGCATCCATTGTCCACCTCTTCGTCATTCAAGTATAAAGAACACATGAAATCTTCCTCGGCCTTGCCCTTTAGAAGACCCTGTCCATCAATCAAATCATCACGCTTGATGTTGTAGATGAGCTCGTGCAACGCAACTTTAAAGTTGACCACGGGCGTCGAGTCACGGGGTAGCGTGAGGCTATATGCCTTGGTCGAGTACCCGAGAGGAGCAAACTGGTACTCGAAAAAAGTGGCAGCATTTATAAGAGGTGCCTCCGGATAGAGTGATTTCTTCAAGAGCTGGGGCCTCAGAAGTTGCTGCTCTGGCTGTGAAGTAATCGAGTCCAATACCTGCGAGGCAACTGTTTGCGAGGATGCAAAAGCCACACGACGGATAAAAACCTCGTCACTTGAAGGAATCGTCTTCAGTTTTCCCATCGCACACAGTTCCAGGGGCGCAAGCTGATCCTGCTCTGCGTCAGCATCATCGGCGTCTTCGTCTTCGTCAACGTCACCTGACTCCTGTTTGATTCTGGCCGCCTCTAATGCAGCTAAACGTTGCTCCTCTTCAATGAGCTTCTTAGGCTTTCTTCCACGTCTTTTTTTCGGGGGCTCGTCCGTCGCAGGCGCAGGCGAAGCGGTGGCATTGGCCGCCAGAGTGTTTGCAGCCTTCCCCTTCAAGCTAAGCTTGAGCTTAACCGGCTCTTTGGGCGCCTTAAGCTTGAGTTTCAACCCCGTTTTAGATTCCGCACCAAGCTCGCCTTTGAGAGCGGCAAACTTCTCCAAAAACACCAGCCGCAACTTGTCCAGGTCCTCGTGAATCAACGAGGATGGATCGTTGTAAGTCTGGGCGTTGGCGAAGATCAATAAGGTTGCGTCGTGAAACACCTGCAAGTTTTCGGAAAGCGAGTTGTCTTCTGAGAAGAGCTCTCCATTTTCGAGCCTAGACCGCACATCCGTGAACGACGTGGGCTGCACAATCACCTTGAAGTAGTCGGGATACTCCTCTGGATCAATGTCGTCCATAAAGGGCCCGCTGAGCTGGCCTTCACCGGGAAAGTCGTGGTTTATTACTTCATCCAATACATCAAGACATAACTTGGGCAAATCAACAGCGTCAGTGTCGTGATCGGGCTCAATCAGTACCTGTGGAGCATGCTCCTCCACGTAAGCCAAAAGTTGGGCAGCATCTGCAACGATCCACGATTCAGGGTCGTTATACTTGACGGCATTATCGTGCATAAGCTGGAAATCTGCAACAAACTCATCCGCCGACACATACGCGTCTCGCGCCACTTTTTTCAGGATCTCATTAAGCGAAATCGGCTCTTCTATGAGCGTGTAATAGTCAGGATAAAGTTTCTTCAGCGGGAGCTTGACAAACGCCGTGACTAGTTGCCTTGTTTCATCGTCATCCTGAAGAATATCCAATGAGTCAAGAAGAGATTGGAACGGGGCCTGCGCCGGTTTGTGTTTCTTGGCGGGTCCTTCCTCGGACAGAGCCTGTCTTTTGACGCGCGGCATGGAAAAGTTGTATGCTTTTTGTGGAAAAATAGACACTGAAACAGGTGAGGGTGATTTTGTTGGAGCGCTTGTTTTGACTTGTGTTGAGCGTGTCTTGGGAAGCTACGGGTTTTTCGCGGTCAAGTGCTGGAAGGAAGATGCTGCACTACGAGAAATGGGAAAGAAAAGGTACAGAGTGAATCGCGAAAGAGGGTAGAGAGTTTTGGGAAAAGGTGGAAATTTAGAAGAATTTCAAAAGAAAATCGAAAGAATGCTTATTTGAAGCTTTGTGTTGTAAAAATGGGCGAGTCGCTAGGGCTGAAAATTATTTGGCCAATTGGATTCCGAGGGTGGACGGGATTCGCTGAGTCCCGTTAATTCGTAAAAGTCGCAACCCACGCCTTAATCAGGGTGGTACGAGAACTATGCTGGTCGACAGTTAAGATTTTTGATGTTTTGGGGTGAACGAGTTGAGTAATATCGTTTGTTCAAGAAAAAGATAATGATGTTAAATAAGCAAAGACGCTATTTGGTGAGACTTTTTGCTTTTCTGAACTCCTTTGTCGCAAGTCTTCATACAGACGAGTGGAGTGGTCTTGACATTTGAATATTTTCAACAGAAATGGCAGGAGAGGTGTGTAATGGCAACTTTCACAAATGGGATTTCAGCAGTCTTAGCTTGATAAAAGCTATTGAAGCAAAGAAGATAAAGTTTCATAAGGTTAAAGTAGATTCCTTTAAATTAGTGGTGCGATATAAGTGAGAGTTGAAAGTAACATACTTTGCAGTACCATGCATATACTTATTGCCTGATACATTAGAGAGAGAGAGAGAGTCTTGTAAATTTAATTCAAAGTGGGTTTACTCCACCAAAATTTCTTCTTTAAGAAATATAGGACACAATAATTTTGAGTTGATGTCTGAAATCTGCTTCCTCTGCAGTGGATATAAAGCTTTAGTAATATACCTAAGTCCAATATTGTTGGTATCTATCCTACAGTTGACACCACAGAATAACCCAGTGGACAAACTTAACAAGGCATCTACCTTTTTAATTACCATACACTTTAAGCGAAGTAGGTTTAGGCTTAACCATACCAAAGGGCATGAACAAGAGTTTACTAGAGGTTGAATCACGAAATGCAAAATTTAAGACCGTGTCTGAGTATCCGATTCGTGAATTAGCCGATTTTGCTGCAACTAAAATCGCATACAGAACATAGTAGTGGATATATATACTTTCCGAACATTTTGAGAAACCTTGGAAAATAACCACTCATACCGCTTCTATCACACAGTTATTCGCTTAATATCCGGCCTTATGACTCACTTGGCTTATTCAATTATCCGATCATATGAAAGCTATTGGAGAGTTTTTTCTATAGAATTTTATAGTTTTTGGTGGAAGTAGACTGGGCAAAATCAGACTACGAACACCTCCTCCCTAGTCAGATGTATCATTCAAAATGAAAAAATAGGGGGACAATTGGAATAGCTACGTTAATCAAGTTGACGGATGACAACTCATTCGAAACCAAGAAAACCCGAAGTATCTTATAGTCTTGAAGTAACAATTACGTTGTTCGGTCGTAGCAGAGTTGCTTCAAGTCCAAACCCTCTAACAACTTGGCCTACGTTTTTCAATATCTTCGTCTCGTAATTTAACACCATCCGCAGCCACGCCAAAGAGTTAATGAACCACTCGTGTCGCATTCACCCCACCAGTTAGAACTTCGCTATGATGCCTCAGAAATTTTATAGATCACCATTAAATCCCCGGACCTGAGAGAAAGAGTGGCCCTTTTTTTTTTCTCAATTTCTTTCTCTCGAGTGCATTGCAACCAAGTACAATTTTGATTAGTCCGGCTCTCACTACGAAGAACCCACTATCGCGCGATGTTGGCCAAACGTGGATTTAAAGTAAGGGTCCAGACTAATGTATACGAGGAGCAAATCAAAACTTATCTGTCGCCATTTTGTGCACACACCCGGCCATTTTTCAGCCCGGACCCACTTATCTCGTTTTTGCAGGGGCACAGCACAACTGTAAAACTACAAAAGCGGCAGTATTCCTTCGCCATGACCCCTCCGATGCTGCCGGCAAGCGTCACCATATTATACGGTAGTGAGACGGGTAATGCCCAGGATTATGCCTACTATCTTGCCCGGAAACTTCGGTATTTGTCGCTAGAACCATTTATATCGTCTCTTAATGACTACCCGTTGAAAAACTTGGTGACGGAGACGCGTTTCTTGATTGTCATTTGCTCCACCACAGGCCAGGGCGAGATTCCAAGAAACGGCAAGAAGTTTTTCCGTTTTTTGCTCAAGAAAAAACTCCCACATGACCTCCTAAGCCATATCAGCTTGACGAGCTTTGGCGTGGGTGACTCCTCATACCCTAAGTTCAACCATGCCATCAAAAAATTGCACACTCGGTTGATGCAATTAGGGTGTTCTCAGCTTAGTCCACGATGTGAGTCTGATGAGATGTCTCCTGAAGGTGTGGACGGATATTACTCCGAATGGGTGGCCACTTTGATCCTGGCACTATGTAAGCACTTTCCTGATTTGCCCCAGATTGACGATAACGTGTTGCTTCCGCCTACGGTGTCGGTCCAAATTGGTGTCGGAGAACCTGTCAAGTTTTCCGAAAAGGATAACTTGGGATTGACAAGAGCCAGCGACTCCAAAAATAGCTTGCATGTGGGTACGCTCAAGGTCAACGAACGGATCACTGCGGTCGATCATTTCCAGGACGTCAGACACGTGAGGATCGAGACGGATGATGCCGAGTTGACTTACACTCCTGGCGACACTCTAGCACTCTATCCACATAACGATACACGCAGTGTCGATATGCTTTTGGAGCTGCAGCCACACTGGATACCGCTCGCGGACCAGCCGCTTGAAATTAAGGGAAATCCCGCTCTTGATGGCGGGCTTATAGCGCGGGAAAAGCTCACGTTACGGACGCTTATCACATACCATTTGGACATTCTGTCGATCCCACGGCGGTCGTTTTTTGCTCTTTTGTACCACTTCGTTGATGCGCTGAACGAAGACGGCCAGCGGGAGCGGGAAAAGTTGCACGAGTTCACCAACCTTGATGAAAGTGAGGACCTCTATAACTACGCCAACCGACCTCGCCGACTGATCTTGGAAACCATCCAAGAGTTCCAGGCCAACTTGAAGATCCCCGTCGAATACGTGCTTGACTTGTTTCCCTTGATCAAAGTGCGTCTTTTCCTGATTGCCTCGGCTCCATCCCCTCGTCTGGTGGAGTTAGTGGTGGCCATTGTCGAGTACAAAACCATGCTCCGGCGGATCCGCAAAGGATTATGTACTAAATGGCTCAAACAGGCGCAAGCTGGCGAAAAACTTGTGTTTTCCGTCCACAAGTCCAACCTCAAGTTCGCGTCCTTTGATGGATCGTTGCCCCCGGTTTTGATGGTGGCCCCTGGAACGGGCATTGCCCCCATGAAGCTGTTGATAGAGACTATGGCTGGAAACCAGGAATTGCACCTTTTCCATGGATTCCGGGAAACCGGCAAGGATAACTTGTTTTCCGCCATGTGGCTGCAATATCAAGAAAAGGGCCTGTTACATGTGTACCCTGCCATCTCCAGGGACCCCGATTTTGCCTTCAAGTACGTGCAAGACCGCTTGTTTGCTGAGAGAGATACTGTGCTACGTTTAATTCTACACAAACAATGCATTTTCTTCCTCTGTGGGTCGAGTGGGAAAATGCCCACCCAAGTGCGCTTGACCCTCGTGGAGATCCTCCGGGATCACGTGGACGCCCCGGAAAAATATCTTTTGCAGATGGAAAACGATGGCCGCTACATCCAGGAAACATGGTGATGGTGGAAAAAGGGGTCCAGACGGAATATTTGGCGATGAAAGGTTGGGTTGAAGGTTCTTGGATTGATTGTTCCTGCAGACAATGCCAACGCCAGACACCAGCCTCGTTCTCTGTTCTCCGTTCGGGGTTTTTTCGGGCACCTCCAAATGTCGCACTAGACCCTCGCACTGAACCCGGTTCCACCTGCTTCACCAGGCTTCAGTTCCAGTTTATCACCGCGATCATGCTATCGTTAACAAGAAGTGGTGGCCCATCCATAGGCCGAAATCTTGCTATTTTCGCTCGCTTTTTTCGAGGAATAAGACAATATGCAAATTATCCGCTGCAAATCATCGTCGATGGGAAAAGTTATCCAACGGATGAATGGACCAATGTACCTCAACTGATTGTCGCATTGACCGAGCGTCAGCTCCACCAAAACCCAAACCATCCCGTTGGAATTCTTCGAGAATTAATCCAAAACAACTTCAAAGGCTTGGGGTACACATTTTATAACGACTTTCGTCCGACGGTGACAACTTTCCAAAATTTCGATGTGCTAGGGTTTCCGAAAGATCATCCTGGTCGCTCAAAACTGGACACCTACTATATCAACAAAAACCATCTCCTCCGTACGCATACTTCGGCCCATGAACACGAGTGTTTCCAAACGTGTAATACCCCGGGTTACTTCATCACTGCAGACGTCTACAGAAGAGACGAGATTGACCGTACACACTACCCAGCATTCCATCAAATGGAAGGTGCTCGTTTATGGACAAAGAACAATCCGAATTTGTTGGAGGATTTACAAAAAGACATTGATGCTATTCCCAAAACAGACATAATTGTCGAGGACCCCTTTCGCCAAGTGCCATGTAATCTGGAGAACCCCAAGCAGGCATATATGAGCGATATTGAGGCGCAGCTAATTTCCACCCATCTCAAGAAAACCGTCGAGTACATGGTAAACCTTGTGTTTGAAAAAGCACGTGAGTCCGCGCTTAAATCCGGCTCAAAAGAAGAGTATCTCAATGAGCCGTTGAAGGTGCGGTGGGTCGAGGCGTATTTCCCATGGACGTCTCCCTCATGGGAGATCGAGGTTTGGTGGAAAGGCGAATGGCTCGAATGCTGTGGCTGTGGAGTCGTTCAGCAACAAATCTTGTTGAATTCAGGGCTAAAAGAAGATAAGCTCGGGTGGGCGTTTGGCATAGGCTTGGACAGAATCGCCATGCTTCTCTTTGGCATTCCAGATATCCGTCTTTTCTGGTCGTTGGACGAGCGCTTTTCTCGCCAATTCTCCAAGGGCAAGATTTCAACGTTTCAACCCTATTCCAGATACCCGGGTATTCGTAGAGATGTCAGCTACTGGCTAGCGTCAGAGTCGCCCTTGCACACCAACGACGTGATGGAAATTGTGCGTTCACATGGAGGAGACTTGGTGGAAAGCGTGGCGCTTAAAGATGAGTTTGTTCATCCCAAGACTGGGCGTAAGTCTCAGTGTTATGGTATCCACTTCCAGTCTATGGACAGGAACTTGACCAACGAAGAGGTGAACCAGATACATAGGTTGGTGGAAAAGGATTTGGTGGATGTCTACGGCGTTGAGATCAGGTAACTGTGTATATAGCAACGAAAGGGTGGTCCCGCGGGGCCAGCTTTGAGTTGGAGAAAAACTTCTCACGAGATCAAGGATAAGATTAAACTTACAGATCTTTCGAGCTTGTAAAGAGTCTAATTATGAGGACCATATCGAAAGTTCTTTGAGTTATAAGTCTAATCGTTGGTAAGTAAAACTGGTCTTTGATGGTTTGGCCTGCATACACTACCCCACGAGTGAGACCGAAACCGAGACCGAGACCGAGAAAAAACTCATCCAAAACCTACTTCCACTCGCTTTGAGCCAGGCAAACCCGTTGTTTTTACCTTGTGAACCACTCATTGTTTGGATCATCATGCTTGGATTGCGTATCCTTAATAACTGGAAGCTTTCCAAGCCGCTCACCCCCTTCTCTGGGCCTCAAACGGCGTCTCAAAGTCTTCTAAGCCTTGTCTCGAAAAGATACAAGCACGAATATGCGCCCAGATTCAAGCAAATCAGAAAAGCGTTCAAGGGCAGAGTTACTGTGAGAACTGGCGGCTCCATTAAAGGAAATTCATTAGAATTCGGCCAGTACGGCTTGCGGTTGAAAAGTAACGGTATCAGAATGACCGCTACTCAGTTGAAAGAGGCAGACAAAGTCATCCAGAGAGAAATCAGACCATCGGGGGCTGATTGCGTCACCAGATTTGCATGTAATATTCCTGTTTGTGTCAAGGGAAACCAAACGAGAATGGGAAAAGGTAAGGGTTCTTTTGATCACTGGGCATGTAGAGTACCCACGGGAAAAGTCCTCTTTGAAATAAAGGGCGAGATCCACGACCGTGTGGCCAGAGAAGCTATGCGCAAGGCAGCGGATAAATTACCGGGTCTTTTTGAGGTGATCGACGTAAACTCCAAAGTTCGTGTAAGTACGACTGAATTGATCGACAAGCCTAGCTCTGTGAACTACTTGGAGATGATGAAAAAAGAGCCCACGAAAAAGTGGACTAACATTCAAATGTCGAAGCTTCCGGAGTACAGGTTGTACAGGGGCCGCTAAAAGGTGATTAGGGGGGTTAGAGAAGTAGAAGAAGATGGAGAGATAAAAGCGTGAAGACTGGGCGTTTATTGTTAGTGCCTTTTGAGGACGTAAACTTGTATAGGAAGCGAAC
>JAJMHP010000026.1:189218-205170 GCA_030583235.1 Metschnikowia lunata | reverse complement strand
ACCACATATTGTCTGAGGAAGTAATCCATTTGAGAGAGGACTTGATATCAAATGATGATATATCTACTCCCAGACATCTTGTTGATTAAGGCCCGATAAAAATATCAAGACAGAAAGAAGGAAGATAAGTACACCGAAAGCATAAGCACGTATTGATCTTCTCTGAGATGTAGATCGAACATAAAGGATGCACTGTGTTTAATGGCGTACCGTCCAGTGCGTTCCTAAAGCATGATAACAACACGACCATATCCAAGTTAGGAACTCGATTTACCGAAGTCTCATCATCGAGCCGGCAAAAAAACAAGTACAAGAGAGAAACTGTAAGCAAAGCAAGACAGAAGGAAACTGAATATAATGAAAAATATAACGTAAGGACAGATCTCCCGGAGACCAGGCACCACAAGCAGAAGGGCCACATTTCCCAGCGAGTCGCACGTGTGAGCGGCCTTTCGAAACCCAATAAAGAATAATACACATTTGCAGAGTCAACTAAAATAATTTAAAGCATTTGTATTCACATGAAGATATCTTATCTTTCGACCCTCGTAGTTGCTGTTGCCGCACGATATCTTGCGTCCCAAAGTCCTGGCAAAACACGGGTCTGCATACATACTCGAATATGGCAGACTTTCCTCCAAACGTTGTTCGTGCAGATTACTGCCTCCCCAGCTGTGCTCTCTGACTGTGTGCCGTACGCTGATGGTACCCCGTTCAAGAACCATACCAGTGAGTTAAACCTGCAAAGTCCACATAAATCAGTGAGAATCGCCTAACCTTGGACCACACAGAACAATAGCTATGGAAGATTACAAGCGAAACGGCGCTGCCGGTGAGAGTATGTCTAAAGACTTCACTATTTGTGGGATTTTTCTAACTTTTCCACTATGCTGAGCTGGGTCAACAAAAGCCTGCTTTCATTAAAAGCACACCACTGTCCGCCCATTGAGCTCTTACATTTTCAGCTCATTGGAAATTATACTAACTATATAGCTGGGTCAAAAAAAGATAAACGGCGGCAACAAATAGCCACTCGACTTAACAAAATGGAGGTTTCTTTCGCTGAAGACCGAAACAACTACTACAGGGGCCTTCTTCATAATCTTCAAACGAGGTTGGCATCCATTCAACAGGGAACGAATGAGGACTATGTGCGCCGCAAAACGCGCTTGGAACAAAACAGAGATTATGAGCTTACACGGCTTCGGCTTTGGGAAGAATATCAAGTGAAACGTGTGGAGGACGAATATAATGAGGCAATCGAGACAGCAACAGCCAACTATGACATGATGGTGAAGCTTCTCAAGGAGAAGTTTTACGACAAGCTCCAGAAGCAAGTGAAGCAGCTCAAGGAGGACAAACTTTTGTTGAACTTGGTGAATGCAAGTCTGTGGAATACCGGGACAATGGCGACAAACCAATATTCGGCTGTTTCGGCTCTCAATGCCGCTGCCGCTGCCTCATCTTCTCTCAGCATGAACGACCGAAGATCCTTGAGGAAACGTGAAATGTCTTCGAGGTTTACTGCTGGTGAAACAGACGATATGTCTGATAGCGGACCCGTTTCGGGATCTATGACTGGCCACCTAAAGAATGGAACAGGAAACGGAAACTTATCTCCGGGCTATACGTCTTCCTCCAAGCGCAGACGCCACTATCAAACTCGCTATTCGTCCAACGACGAGCTTTCGACAGGAATGCAGAGCATAAGTAATGGTCATCACAGTGGCCTGAGTCAGGCGCACAATATTGGTGGCGGTAGTGGAAATGATAGCAATCTCAGTGACAAAGATTACGATACTTTGAATCATTTGATCATGAACAATGAGGATGGCGGCGTTTACAAAATATTATCGGAGAAGGAAAAATCAAATGGACGCCCAAACACGCGTGGGTCCCACCGGCCCATAGCAGGAGTACAAGGACTCAAGCCTGAAGAATTAAACGATGATCTTAACTTGCTTCGGAATGCAACTAAAAGAGAGAAGTGATCGACTTGGAATTTACAGCAAGACACGCTGAGTATGACGCACGAGTTCCAGAAGGAGTATCTACTGTATGTCGCTTTTTTTGAATGACCCTGCTCCAACACGATCAACGAGATGTCACGACAGCTCAAAAAATTGTCAGTGTTTTTTTTGTTTTTTTTCTTACTGTGATTTTTTGGTGTTTCAATTTGGTGCTCGTTGCCAATAGATTTTTGGACCGTTACCACGACACGCGTCTTATCGCATGGAGAATCAAGTAACGCGGTCTATTGAGTGACGCGTACGCATAGTTCTGGATGATGATCATGAATGCCAAGCAAGTCTGATAGAAATATCTAGCTCGGTCCTCAATGCAGAGAATTCGAAATCCACAAGATCAAACAAATCAATACCACTGAAGATTGCTACTTTTTGCAGATGTGTACTATTTAGTACACCTATCGTGGTCTAACTGTGGAAGTGGTACTGCGCGTAAGCCACGTTCGGTGAGAAAGACAGGCTATTGTGTGAAACAATGGCCGCATATCTTATCAGTAAGATTGATGAGAAATAAGTTATCTATGGGCATTTGCAAAAAAAAAAAAAAAAGAAAAAAAAAATACACAGTGGCGTCCAAAGTCTCTTAAAACACGGCCTAACCGGACTTGAAGCCGTCTTTTTTGGATAGGCCTGCTGCGAATGAAGTCGCGATCGAGTCCTCTGCCGTGTGTGATTTTTTTCCCTCGCTTCTACTTTTGATTTTTCGCGTGGGCCGGTCAATTTTGAAGCTCGCTCGTTTTCCTTTTAACTCGTTTTCTCAAGGCTTCAAGTCATTCTGACGGATTATATATATCTTTCGGAAGGGGTGGGAAGAGTTTTTGTCTTTCGCTTCTTCAGCTCTTCTCTTCTCGAATATTTTCATCTTTCATTCATATACCAAAGTTTCCAACAATGAGAGAAAGCACCTCGCAGGAAAGCATGAGCCCAATTTCGGGATTCCAGGAGTTTGAAGAAGAGTTCCTAGCTCCCGCCACTGAGACGACATGGAAGAGAACGAAACGTCACTATTTCTATAAACTATCCCGTCTAAAACACAAGCATACGAAGACCTGGCACATACTACGAAGGGTCCTTGGGTTTGCGTTCATCCTTGTGTTACTTCTTGTAATATTTCTCATGACTTTCAAGACTTATAGAAGAAAGGCTACACCTCAAACCGACTTTCCAGACTTCTCACATGACAAGGCCGAGAAGCTTTCACGAAAAAACTTATCTTCGAAAAGAGACTTTCCGTTCGAAGTTGGGTGTCGTGTACCAGATACAGACGCACCCCGTGCAAATGCATCATTTGTTATGCTAGCGAGAAACTCGGAAATAGAAGATGCCGTTAGTTCTATCAAATCTTTAGAGCGGCATTTTAACCAGTGGTTTGGCTATACATGGGTATTTTTAAATGATGAGGAGTTCAGTGAAGACTTCAAGGAGGCCGTGAAGAAACATACAACAGGAGATGTCGAATTTGGGCTTGTCACTCCCGAACACTGGGATTTTTCTGCAGACATAGATCGAACCGAATTCCAGGAGTGGATAGATGGTCAGGGGGATCGAACGGTGATGTACGGTAACATGGAGTCATATCATAAAATGTGCCGTTTCTACTCTGGGCATTTCTACGACCATCCTTTGGTGCGTAAGCGAGAGTGGTACTGGCGAGTAGAACCGGGCGTGAAATTTTATTGTGACTTGACTTATGACCCATTCATTGAAATGCAGAAGCATAACAAATCATATGGGTTTACCGTTACCATCCAGGAGTTATACTACACCGCTCCCTCTTTATTCATGACTACCAAAGCTTTCATAAAGGAGAATAACATAGAAGTTCAATCAGCGTGGGACTTTGTGGCAAAGAGATATCCCAAGTTAATTGGCAAAAATGCTGATCAATACGACGCATGGACGGATTTTGAGGACTTGAGAAATCAAGTTGAGGGCAATGTCAATCTTCGAAGACTCCTTGCTAAGAAAGACAAGACGAACAAAGATCTTGAAAGCATTAAGGAGTTCCGGCATGTGACTAACATTTTTGAAAAAGCTTCCGAGAAGCCACGATTGTACGAGGATCGAGTTGCTGACGAAGAGTACAATCTATGCCACTTTTGGACAAATTTCGAGATTGCGAAAACGGAAGTTTTTCTCTCAAAAACGTACCAAGACTACTTTCAGTACCTAGAGCGATCGGGCGGATTCTACAAAGAGAGATGGGGCGATGCACCTGTCCACTCCATCGCAGTAGCCATGTTGCTTCCAAGAGAACAATTGCATTATTTCAGAGATATCGGATATATGCATTCGACGTTAGGGCACTGTCCTGGAAATGCCCCAGGAAAGCAACTACCATATGTCTCAAATGGATATGAGGATGAACAGAAGGAGTGGCACAAGCAATTCACCGGGAATGGGCCCGATAAACCAGTGAGGAACGGAGTTGGATGCCGGTGCGAGTGTCCCATCCTCACACGTGAACTTGAGAATAGAAACTCGGTGTGTCTCAAAAATTATATACGTGTCTTGTCCGATGACTTCAAACCTCCAGAGCCGATTAACTTGGATAAAATGGAGAGGCTTGCCGAAAGAAAACTCGACAGGAAGCTTAGAAAGGGAGAGAGGATCGGAGAAGATGATGAGAGTTAAGGTTGTTCGGCTTAATAAATTGATGGAACGTGCAATCTGATCTGACAATTGGTAACTTACACGTGGGGTCAGTTAATAGTTTTGTTAGACAAGAAGAAATACAAGCATTTCTCGACACACCCATCAAGAAGTTCTTGTGCTCGTGACTTCACACAAGTGGCCTAAAGATCTACTTTACATGATTGTTTTTCGAATCGATCGTAAATTCTAATATACACTGAATAACAGAAGCTAGTAATACAGAGCGGCGCCAAGACCTCTTAAACACACAAGATGAGCAAGAGTAAGCAGCTGCTTAACCACCGAAACCATACAAGGTTCTACCTTGTCTCTTCAAAGCGTAGACAACATCAAGAGAGGTAACGGTCTTTCTCTTGGCGTGCTCGGTGTAGGTGACAGCGTCTCTGATGACGTTCTCCAAGAACGATTTCAAGACACCTCTTACCTCCTCGTAAATCAAAGCAGAGATACGCTTAACACCACCTCTTCTGGCCAATCTTCTGATGGCTGGCTTTGTGATACCTTGGATGTTGTCTCTCAAGATTTTTCTGTGACGCTTAGCGCCACCCTTTCCAAGACCTTTTCCTCCTTTTCCTCTACCTGACATATTGATATAATTATTTGATGATGATAAGAAAAATTTAAGATTGGTGAAAACGAGAGACGTAGGGTTATTTATATGAGGAGTGGGGTTTGCACCCACGCCTGGACGTACAGGAGCTGAGCGTGTTGCGATATTGCAGGAACATTGACGAAACGAAATAAGAGAACGGTGTTTTCGCTTCACCGTGTTCGTGGCGATGGTGAGAAGCCTTGGAAAGGCAGTGCCTGGATTTACGTGACACGCCCGCATTTTCCAGCATGGGCCCGAGTGCGCTTTTCCCCAAAAACAGGAAAAACACCCGCGCTCTCTAAACGTCGTTTCGCAGCCAAAAGGTGCAAAAGGCGTCCTTTCTTGTTCGCGGCCCACTGACTCACTCGCGCGTAGGTTTGATACCGGGCCAGGCAGGGCTTTCCGCGTGCGCCAGACACGAAGAATACCAAGGGAGTGTCTTCTCGTGGTCTGAGAGTAACGCTGAGGCGGCCGCGCGATTGCAAAAAATTCTGTAGGAATAACAAAGACTCCCACCGTCGCAGCCAAGCTCTAAACCACACGCCCCATATATAAGACGGGTATCCGCACCGCCCTTCCACAATTAATTTTCCATTAAAACATTAAATATGGCTAGAACAAAACAAACAGCTAGAAAGTCTACCGGTGGTAAGGCACCAAGAAAGCAATTGGCATCCAAGGCTGCCAGAAAGTCTGCTCCATCTACTGGTGGTGTCAAGAAGCCTCACAGATATAAGCCAGGTACCGTCGCCTTGAGAGAGATCAGAAGATTCCAAAAGTCGACTGAGCTTTTGATCAGAAAGTTGCCTTTCCAAAGATTGGTGAGAGAAATTGCCCAGGACTTCAAGACCGACTTGAGATTCCAATCCTCTGCCATCGGTGCTTTGCAGGAGTCCGTTGAGGCTTACTTGGTGTCCTTGTTTGAGGACACTAACTTGTGTGCCATCCACGCCAAGAGAGTCACTATCCAAAAGAAGGACATCCAATTGGCTAGAAGATTGAGAGGTGAGAGATCTTAGGGATTTTGAGAGGTTTTAAATCTGGTATTTTATGTAAATTAGTGTACAATACACAAATTCGTGTTGGAGAGTTTACGGTGTAGATAAGGTGAAGTTCAGGGGCTTTTTCGCAATCTAGCTTGGAGACTCACGAAACTTGTCATGGTATTCTGACTGGTGTACCGGTGTTGCAGCCCTTCCACGCAGCAACCTCTGGGATATGTGGATCTTTATATGGAACGGCACCTTCCATCTGCCTGTAGTAAAAAGTCTTGGCCACCCAGATTGCCTTTTAATCTGTGAAGCAAGTTCAAAAACAAAATTGAGGAAGTCTTGAACTAAAAATTTCATTCCAGTCATTTCCGGCAATCATCTTGTATCTCAGTGCCCTTTTTCTTCATTTCAACCACTTCGCAACCAATACAGCAATGGAAGATATTCAGAATACTGCCACAGACTACATTGATATCGCGGGACAATCGGCAATTCCACCATTATTGACCTCGGCTGCTCTTCTTTCGGTTGGCTTATCGTCCCCGCAAGCGATTCCGTCCAAATTGGGATCTTCTGGAGGCTCTTCTCTGTTTTCTAAATCATCAACGCTTACCAAGCCTACCAAGAAAACTTGTCTTTTGTTTGCTGCCGCCAATGCGTTGGGAAGTTGGATTATTTATGATGGTGATGTCACAAACGGTGCAGGCTTCACTTTTGCATGGTCTGCCCTCTACACTATAGTGAATGGTAGACCCTCGCTCCGCAGTATGTTGAAAGGTCGATTGAGCCCAGTTGCGCTTTCCATTTTGGCCTTGGGTAATGCGGGCATCTATGGAAAGCAGTTTTTTTGGCCTTCCACACCTCAAAGACCCGTTAACTTGTTGGGTTAACATAACCTTTTTGCAGATACAGCGGCTTCTTTGGAGCACGGATCGTGTGATAGATGATAAATAGAATGTCTTTATGTTCCAACCAGGTCAAAAATAATTGCTAGTGTCACATGTGCTAGCAACCCAGGAAAAATCGAAGTTCATTGAAACCAAACACACACAAATTGAATTTAAATTTCATGGTTCCTGGGCAATTCTATTGCCTGAATCTTTTCTCGTCTTTCACATTTTCGTACATAGTCACAGCCACGCCATCGGTAAGAATCCCGCTTTCAAGGCGTACTCTAAAATGGGGGCTTCATCATATAATTCAATGAACTGTTGGTCCATGGGCCTCTCTTTAGGGGCAGCGAATTTCCTGTACTCGTCAAAAATGATTGTTAGCGACCAACCTTGAAGTCTACGTAAAACTCCAACCAAACATCCCGTGCGATGCTTACCTCGATTACAATGGATCAAAATCGGCTGATTTGCGGGGTCTATGACGATTTCCATCGCCTTGGTTATGAGTTCGCCACTTATCTTCACAAATGGTTCCTTGTTCCCCGACATGCCAAGCTGGAATAGCTTGATACCTTCATTCTCGAAAAACTCTTGTTGTGCATGGGGGTACTCTTCTGGAATTAGGCAAAGAACTGAAGTGAGCTTCAACTTCTTCAAAAATCCAAAGTTCTGCGTCTGTGGAAATGACGAGCGATATATTTTGTTTATGACTGGGGCAAAATTCTCGGGTGGAGTCAAATTTTCTTCTTCCAGTGCCACATCTTTCTGCGAGGGGGCTTGAATATCTTGCTTACCAGCATCCCCATCAAATTTATCGTCAAGATCTTCTTCGAAAGTCATTTCATCTACTTCCGTGGTTGTTCCAATACCATCTTCGAGTTTGATACTGGTAAGCCGGGATCGTAGTTGCTTCAAATCCAGTGGAGTATTCTGTGAAGACTCGACGATAAAGTCTTTCGCATCTTTCTGATAATATCTAGTATTCGGGGACGATAGACTCGGCTCAGGCTCTGGATCTAGATCTTCATCCATTTGAAACGGGCTTTCGGAAAATGTCAGCATTGTACCTGCGGTTGAATTGGAGTTTATGAATGCTAGCTACCCTTTCCTCTGGATACCTAACTCTGTGTTCCCAGGGGCGAGATTCGAATTAGAGCTGAATATGCTGGTAGGAAAAGTAGAGCTTGAAAATGGAGGTTACCCAAAATGTCAGTTAGCTTCGTCAGGCAAGCTACGTGAGGGTGTGGATAGTGTCCATGTGCACACTACGGAAAGAGTTTAGGAGTGATGAAAGTATGCGAACTAGATTCGACACTGAATATAATTTGATAAGATGTTGGTATAAATATTCAAGGCTTGCCTCAGTAGTGATAAAACAGCTATCATTTGCGACAATCATACGAACCAGTATTTTGAAATGTGGTGTCGTTAAACAACTGAAACTTGCCTGGAGCCTAGTCTGATTATGCCGATCAAGGAGCGACTTAAATCTTTCTTTAGCTGGAAAAAAACCAGCCTCATAATAAAGTGCTACGCAATATGTTCAACTAATTGTGAAAAAGTAATTCTTTAAAGTTCTTCCTCATACTTTGAATACCCTTGTTCCACTTGATCCATTGTAATTAGCTGATTTAAAAGGCTTGGTTTTGTTGAGCTTACATTGACGGATGGCTTTGAATGGAAAAAGTCGTTAACTAATTTACTTGTGTTTCAGTCTCATTCACCTCAAATGTTTTCAGGACAGTACATCCGGTGTCGCAATTATCAAGACAATGAGCCAGCAGAGTCTTTTCTTTACAGCGCCTCACACTAATGCTCATAGGCCTGTTCCTGTTCAACTTCCCGAAGAATTTTCTCGATTGAGTCTGCATCACCACGCAAACCGGATTGCTCCGGCAATGACTCTGCTAAAGTGCCCTTTTCAAAGTCCGAAATTGGGCTGCTTCCTGTCTTCAGTACTTTGTAGAAAGACGAAAGAGTGTGTTCGGACGACTCATTTGTTGACGATCTGCTGAAGATAGCATTCAGACAAGAGTTAGGGACTGAAGTATTGTTTGCGGATGTAGCCCACAATGAACTCAAAGGTAGGTTGCAAACAGTGATAATCAAACTTATATTCAAGTACACCGCGGACGGTGTCTTTCTGGTGTATGCATAAATCACCATAATGGAAGGCACGATGCATGTTTGCGTTGCCATTATGAGAAGGATGTGCATAGCGTCAAATTGTCTTAGACCTAACACTCTCCGTGTTCTAACAGCAACGCATAATTTTGCAATCAAGAGCAAACAGGTGTAATTAATTGAAGTCGAGAACATGATGAAGGGGAGATTTATTTCCCAGCTTCCGTATCTCGTGAATCCATCAGTGACTTCCGCTTTCGTCCTCATCAAGTTGTGTGTGATACTGATGATGTATAATACCACCACCACGATTGCAAGGGCGGCTGAAGTTAGGGAGAATATCACCCCATAAGACTTGGCTTTGCTAGACTTGAAAATAACATACACCTGGTAGACAAGAATACATTCAATACTCGCGATTAATAGCACGTAGAATGTATTTGCAGCAATGGTAGTATGGAAGCTGCTCCAAAAGTCATAGAATAGTCCAGTGTATGTGAATGCCAATGAGTTGAGTGGACCAAAAAGGTAACCAATATAAAGCCCTGTGCGGATAATAAGGAACACCAATGAGAGCTGATGCAAAATGAACATTGGAGTCTTCTTATTGACTATCACGAACCAAGACACGAACATAAGCAAAGCAGCAGCACCAATGGCCAAGCCCTGGACAATACCCATGCGGATACTATCCCGAAGAGATTCATCGAGCTGTCGAAAAGTAACGGCAAAGACTTCCTCACCCAAAGTAATGTTAAGTGGTATTTCTGCGGGGTCTATTGGGGAAATCATGACTGGGTGATTTAGTAAAGATTTCCATGGCGAAACTTGATACTGGTTTATATAATCTTTTGCGATGCTCGTGGGTGCAAAATAAGCATGCTATAAGTTTAAGTCACTTGCCTAATACAGCACTCGCAATGGCGCTGGGTGGGCAACTCGCAAACGCACTTAATCGACGAGTTGATTGATGCAATCCTCGCATGGAGAAAACTACTTTAACTGCACCGATCCGCAGACATGCATGAGCCGTTTCAACTCTGAAACCAACTTTCAAATGAATTCTTGTTTCAGCATGGGGGTGCTGGGGTCTTTGTTCGGGGATTCCTGGTTCTGAAACTAGAGAGCCATGTGTAAGAATCTTTTAACGTCTTGGAGAGTAAAAATCAAGCACCTTTTTCTTGTAAATAAGTTTTTTTCCTCTTGGCTACTGCATCTGTACATATGACTCCCGGCTTCTTAATTCTTTTGTACAGCTCATTTGTTTGCTTAAAGTGGGTTTTTTTTTTATTTTGGCCATGCAGTCTAAGCAGGCCTGCCTATCCGGAGCTCAAGTCAGGGCATTAAGTAAAGCCACTGATTAATTATTAGATGGTGCCCAACGTATCCACGGATAGGAATCTTGCAAAAAATGACATTTTTCAAAATTTATGTCTCCACACGAGACACGAAGCGCCTGGTCTTAGTCACATCCCTCTCTAAGGCGAACTTGGTTAAACACGTTGCACGATTACTATTTTCAAATTTTTTTTTTCTAAAGCACTGAGTATTATCCCTTTTACGGTTAAGAATCTAAAATCAATATTGTACTATACTCTGGAAA
Source organism: Metschnikowia lunata (assembly GCA_030583235.1). NCBI lineage: Eukaryota > Fungi > Ascomycota > Pichiomycetes > Serinales > Metschnikowiaceae > Metschnikowia > Metschnikowia lunata. The sequence continues at coordinate 194,284 of JAJMHP010000026.1, read as the reverse complement.
AAGAAGACTCAAAAGTTTGATCGGCTTTCGTTGTCTCTTCTACTTCGTGCTGGCCTTTTCGCCTACCGAGCTAACCAGAGGTTGGCACGTGACTAATCAGGAGGGCTTTACTAGCTATCTTCCTGACTTATTCCGGTGTGCTGGTGAGAAGAAATTTGCAACTAACCAGGATTTCCCGGAAATTTTGCAATTCATACTGTAAAAGTAAAGAAAGAAATTGGTGGCACACCTTTAATTGCTCAAATAGCATTTCCACATTGGTAACCTCGCACACCGGGTCGACTGCCAAAAAAGTCGCCTCCATTAAGGATTCACAGCACCCTTTCCGTTTCGTCTCAAGCCAATGTCAGTGACCACCAAAAGCTAAGTTCTTGATATCGAAAACATTGGGCTTTCGCTACATCCGCTCAATACTTTTATAACTTCTCGGTTCTCTTTGTACATGATTAATCTTAGTATTCAAAGCTGTCGGTGTCACTTCGATAGCACCATACGACTAATCAGGTCAGGTCGCGCACTTCCGCATCCTGACTCCAGATCTGGGCGCCAAGGTCTCCTTCTTGGGCCAGAAAAACAGCGCACTAAACGGGCCAGAACCACGGAAAAAAAGGCCAGCGTCCTGAAAACAGAGACAAACAAAGGCATCCAAGGACATCCAAAAGGAATAAATCACTCGCTCCGCCCCATTTCAAAGCTCAGTTCCAAGGTGCAACATTTTGATTTTCACATCATATTCTCCAGCTATATCCAGCCTCTGAATCTATTCTCCGATGTCGGATCAGAACGACATCTCAATGTTGGATGTCTCCAATGCTCTCGACAGCATTGGTAAAGATGAAACTACTCATACGCCGCAAAGACGCAAGTCCACACTAATCTTGACAGACGAACCCGATGCGGAGAAAATGCATGTCGAAAATTCGGGCGAAAATACCACTGAGACACCCTCAGAACGTCAGGCGCAAGATGTTGCACCCCAACCACCACAAAGTCATCATCATCATCAACAACCACAAAGTAATCATGATGCTTCTCAACAAGAGCAATCTTCGGGCATGGGACAGGCTCCCGAACAATCAATCAATGTGCCTGTGGACATCAGCTGGGTCCAAGGAGGTGAGAAAGTATACGTGACCGGGTCTTTCACGGGATGGAGGAAGATGATTGGCTTGCAGAAACAAGAAGACAATACACACGTAGTCACTCTCGGGCTTCCAATAGGAACTCATCGGTTCAGATTTGTCATTGACAATGAATTGCGTTTCTCTGATTTCTTGCCTACGGCGACTGATCAAATGGGAAATTTTGTGAACTACGTTGAAGTTACGCCTGAACACGTGCAGATGCATTTAAGGCAGCAGCGCAAACTAGAGGAGGAGAAGCAACAAGAACGGGAACAGGCAGAACGAAAGAAATCTCAGCTGCAGGGTCCGGGCCAAAAGCGAGGTCGTTCCTTCTCAGGCAGACCACGTTCCGACTCAATCTTCAAGTTTACGAATGATGACGATGATATGGGCGATGGCTATCTGCGTTACTACGATGAAGATGGTGACCCTATAGTGGACGACAAGGTGTACAACTACATCAACGATATTCCGCCGATTTTCGTGGAGCCGAAAGTAATGGAACAATACTACCTTGCAATTGACGAACAGGCAAAGTCACAAAACGGGCAGCAGCAAGCATGGCTTCATCCGCCTCAATTGCCTCCGCAGCTAGATAATGTGATCTTAAACAACTTCAATTCTATGGACAAACACAACAACTCGGGAGCGTTGCCTATCCCAAATCACGTGGTGCTCAATCACTTGGCTACTACCAGTATCAAGCACAACACATTGGCGGTGGCTTCAGTCGTGAGATACAAGCGCAAATACGTCACTCAAGTGTTGTATGCGCCTTTGCAGCACTAAATGATGGAGATCAGTGCTATTACAGTATATCAGTCTCCTGTGTAATAATGGTATTTGGGCTGGCCAAACGAATCAGGCGTGAAAGACTATTTGATGTTCCGACCATTTTGTGAGCTCATTTGCAGAGCGGGTGGCTTCACGAGGGGCTTCACGAGGTGCATCTCAAGGGCATGCCACTTACATAGTCATATACCATATGTTAGGTAATAGTTTGGGAGAGGGTAATCTTTCTGATTCATCATAGCAAATTTTATCGACCTTTGAGCCATAAGCATTTCCTGTTGGGTCGCATCAATACGAAAATGAAAGGACCCCTGAAAATGAAAGAAACAGATAAAGAACAGACAGTTAAAGAAATGAAAGTAGATTGGCTTGGAAAATCAACTCACTCGCTCAATAGGCTTCACGCAATGAAGTGTCGGATTTTCTGGGCGTGCTCTAACTGGTAGAAACCGAGGATACAGTGCATGACCATGCATGGAACCACACCGCCCCAAAAAGCAAGTAAATACAACATCTGTTTTTAAGTCTACAATTTTGACGTTGGCTTGGAGTTGAAATTAAATAAAAGAAACATTTTTTTTTGCTTTGGTATGACATCTTTGGGAAAGACACCTAGAGCTTTGACAGTATAAGCACTTGCCTGTAGTGGTTTTTCAATGTCTCGTATCCCCGTAAAATTGTGGGGGACTATCCGGTGTATGCAAGACAGAAAGGAAAAAAAAAAAATGATTGAGGCATGCTTGCACTGAGATCTAGTGACGAATTTTCATCCTCACTGTATTTCCCAAGCAGGTCCACCTAACGACTTCCCTGCTTTTGGTATTTGGCACTTTTTTACCTTCTGTTGAAAATTACATTAAGTCTTTGAGCAACTTGGACCTCCACTATCTCCCTTATCGCTATTACTGTACCCTGAGGGCCCCACTATTGTTTCGACCCATCGAAATAAAAAAGCAAGAAAAAAAGAAAAAAAAAAAAAAAAAAAAAACTCTCGACAGCCTTCACGCACCCAATTCGGCCAACAATATAGCATCGGTATAATGACTCTAGCGACGTTTCTTCACGATAACTTCGTACCACGTATTCCCAAAGGAGACAGCATCTCGACGAATGCGGTAGGGATCCAAGGCATAGATACTGAGGTAAAAAGCTCGGCCTCAATTAAGTCCATCGAGTCCTCCTCAACCAGAGATAGCTCAAATCATCTTCGGAGATGTCTTCGGGGGAGACACGTGCAACTCTTAGGTATCGGAGCCACCATTGGCTCGGCTTTGTTCGTAGCCATTGGAAAAGGTCTCCAGTACGGGCCACTCAACTTGTTATTGGGATTTCTTGTATGGTCTATTCCCATTCTTTTCATTACAGTGTCTACAGCAGAAATGGTAACATATCTCCCCATCACTTCGCCGTTCGTGCGAATGGCTGGTCGGTGCTGTGATAATGCACTAGAGGTGATGACGGCATGGAACTTCTGGTTTTTGTGCTGTGCTCAGATCCCGTTCGAAGTCGTTACTGTAAACTCCATCATCCACTTTTGGAGGGATGATTATTCCCCAGGTATTCCTTTGGCTATCCAGGTGGTTTTGTATTTTCTCATCAACATTTTCGGGGTGGGTATATATGGCGAGGTGGAATTTTGGCTCAGTTTGGGAAAAGTCATATTAGCATCGGGTCTTATTCTCTTCACATTCATCACAATGGTTGGCGGAAATCCCCAGGGCGATGCATTTGGTTTTCGTTACTGGAGAGATCCAGGACCAATGTATGTGGCTTATCATACAGGTGCTTTGGGTCGGTTTCAAGGATTCTTGGGTTGTCTTATCAGGGCTACCTTCACATTTGCCGGACCAGAATATATCTCTTTGGTTGCCAGTGAGACAATCAACCCACGGAAGACTTTGCCTTCTGCTTACAAGCAGGTGTTCATCAGACTTAGTCTTTTCTTCATTGGGGGTGCCCTTTGTGTGGGAATTCTTGTACCCTACAACGACCCTCTTTTATTAAAAACATTGGGTGTCACTGCCCCAGGTGCGGGCGGCTCCCCATATGTTATAGCAATGCAAAATATGGGCATCAGTGTCTTGCCCGACATTGTAAACATTTTGCTCGTGACTGCGGCATTTTCAGCAGGTAACTCCTACACTTACTGCTCTTCAAGGACGTTATATGGCTTTGCCTTGGATGGCTACGCCCCGAGGTTCCTCGCCGCAACGACAAAGTCTGGTATTCCCATGTACTGTGTTTTGATTTCCTTGTGCTGGTCTCTTGTGTCCTTTTTGCAGTTAAATGAGGGGTCGGCAGTGGTGCTCAACTGGATTATCAACCTTATCACCTCCTGTCAGTTGATCAACTTCACCATTTTGTGTTTTGTCTATGTCTTCTTTTACAGAGCCATGAAAGCACAAGGAATTGACCGGCTGACATTACCATTTAAGGGGTGGTTTCAGCCCTGGTTGGCCATTATCGGCGGACTGCTCACATTCATTATGCTTTTTGTTGGCACGTACGAGATCTTCCTTCCAGGCCAGTGGAAGATATCGTCTTTCTTATTCTCCTATTTGTTGATCTTTGTCGACATTGCAATATTTGTCTTTTATAAAGTGATCTTCAAGTCGAAGTGGAAAAACCCCGAAGACGTGGACTTGATCACTGGCTTGAAGGAAGTTGAAGAACACGAAGAGTTTTACTATGCGCAATTAGAGGCTAAAAACAAGCTCAACGCTGAAGGAAAGATCAAGAGAAACATTTTTGAGAGAATTTGCGTTGTTCTTTTTGGAAGTGAAATGCGCTAGACTCTTTCAGGACAGTAACTGGTGAGCGTTGCACTTCTTGCCTCCGCGATAGCTCGCAGGCCACGGCTATCTCGGAATGTACATTCAGTTCATGTTTGTTTCCAGAGGAAACATTTCGCTGTTAAGCCAGCAACCCCAAAGAAGAAATTTGACGATACTTTTTGGTTTAATTCTATGGTGTAAGCCGTCCGTGGGAGTCGATTCAGTGTCGTCAGTATAACTCACCGTACCGTCATTCGCATCGAAGGCCATATGTCGATCCCTAAACGGGTAATTTAATATCCCTCATAAGTAAGCTTGCCATGCAGCCGATGTGTGTGTGTGTGTTTTTTTTTTTGTTTTTCTTTTTTTTTTTTTT
>JAJMHP010000026.1:140180-189118 GCA_030583235.1 Metschnikowia lunata | reverse complement strand
AAAAAACTGAATGAAATTTGGTCCAGATCATTAGTTATCACGGAAGGCGCGCTCCACCTCTGAGGGAAAAGTAGGCCAGCGAGTGGGGTCAAGCAAAGGAACGGCCAGCGTGAGACCTCCGGACGTAAGTGGCTTGGTGCAAGACAGCCAAGGATGCTTCGAGAGAGCAACACCAGTCCAAAAAAGAAAAAATAAATTGCACCAGCTCTTTCAAAACTGGTCACTTACATGTTAGAACGTTTGAATGTTTGAGCACAAAAATTCGTCTGAACATTGCTGCTTCATTCCAACACACCGTACAATTTTCTCAAACATCTCAACATCCTTGGCCCAATGGGTTCCCTCGCATGCTCTCCAAATGCCCTTTTGCCGCAAGCGAGGAAGCATTGCTTCGAGAACTTGCACCCTTCGGGTAAGGTGCACGACCCCAGTCAATTAAACCGCGCAGCAGGTTTGAAGGATGTCCCCAGTTTTATTGAATGCTGTACATCAATGACTACGGGGGCCCTTGCACACAGAGAGAAAGGGATTTCATTTCATAGGTTCAATCATCAGATTACTGAATTTTCATGATCTCTTCGAAGACCAAACATCCTTCCATATCCATACATGCAATTTAAGCTTTTGATTCCTCCGTGTATCATGCCCTATTCATAATCCGCGCAGTCTGGATCTCTTTTCTCACGCACTCGTGAGGCATCTCTTTTCTCATACTGGGGCCCGTTGGAAACACCTTAATAGAAGACTTGTTCCTCCACACTTCATACGTATCATAACATTTGTTTTATTTTTTTGAAAAGATATCTGTGGGCTTTTCCGAAATACCTTGCTTTTATCGTCGTTTCAGATTTCTCTCCATTATCAATCCGAACCTACTCCTCCTACGGATACTGTACCCGTGATACATTTCCAATGCTCCCACATTTCATCAAACGGTAACCTCGAGACTTGATCAGCATTAACAACCGACATTACACACAAAAACAAGCTATTGTGTGCTTCTAAGTGCTGACAGGTATCAGCCGTGTCGCATATGTTGCTGTTGCCGTGGTTGAACGCACTGAAAAGTGTGCTGCTACAGCACCTTTTCGAACGCACAGATAATAACCAAGTGGATTTGTTCTCTGACCAAGAGAGCCTAATACAAAAGGCTCTAGCGGTGAGCGCATCCCTGTTGTCCATACTCTTTTGCATTCTAGCTATTTACATGTTTCAAGCTATCGACCCTAAACGTCTTGTGTTCAGGCATCAGTTGATTGCGTTTTTGATTTTTTTCGACTTGTTGAAGGCAATCGTTCTATTAATATTCCCTGCCCGTGTGATGGCCAACAGTTCTTCCTATGCGAGCAATCAATTCTGTCAAGTTGTGGGCTTTTTCACCGCCACAGCCACTGAGGGTGCAGACTTGGCAATTTTGGCTTTCGCCATTCATATTTTTCTCCTCATATTCAAGCCAAGCCTCAACGTAAAGGTTAGAGACTCAAACCGTGTGGAAGGTGGACTATATAAGTACAGGTACTTTGTTTATGGTCTTTCATTTGCCATTCCCTTGGCCATGGCCAGTTTTCCCTACATTGGGCTAGGGTATATGTCGTTTGTTTGCTGGTGCTACTTACCTCAACGGCCCTTGTGGTATCGTACAGCGCTTAGTTGGGCACCTAGATACGTTATCGTGATTGTCATCTTTACAGTTTACGCGCTGATCTACATTCATGTGTTGAGAGAATTCCGTCTTTTGGGCAGCGCTTTCACGCAGTTGCACCGCCAAAAAATGAGAGGTTATAAAGGCGGTAAAAGAGATAGACAGCCGTCTTTCTTTTCCGCCATTGTGTTCTTCTTCAAGGATATGAAGGAGTACATATGCCCCAGCTTTGATACCTCGGGATCTGGGGAGGGTAAGACTGATACTCAGTTGAATTCGCCCAGCTCAAGATCAAACCCTGAAAGTTCAAGTGACGAGCAAAAGACTGTATCTCCAGGCGGCCCCCTCGATTTGGAAAATAATATTGGACATACCCACTTTCATTCAGCAAACCTTGAGAGCTTTCAAAAACGGCAGAAGTCAATTGAAAAGCAAATGAAATCGATCTTTATCTATCCCATTGCATATGTTCTGATCTGGCTATTCCCATTTATTTTGCATTGTACCCAGATAGAATACGAGGAGAAGCACGGACCTGTAGTTTGGTTGAACTACCTCGGTGCTTTTATGCAGCCCTTCATCGGATTTGTGGATTCGGCTGTATTTTTTTACAGAGAGCAGCCTTGGAAGTATACAATCATGAGGAATTTCGAAAAGGAGAATGAGAGCAAACTCGATTTGGCGTTGGCTCCTGGTCCCAGCTTAGAAGAAGCAGAGTCAGTGACAACATCTGCTAGATACACAAAGAGCTCTTGGGCCTTGAGCATGAATGTTGATTTAAATCAATACTCTCCTTGGCGGCGATTCATGTCCAAATGCCGCTTTCCTTTGATGCAACTTCCGAATGACGAAAATATTGCCAAGTTTCAGGCAGAGCATTTGAAGCGTAAAATGATTGCCTTGCGCCTAGCTGCCGCCAAAAGTGATGTCGAACACCACACAAACATGAATGATGGATTGAAAGAGGTTGTTGAATTGCAGGCAAAACACGACTTCTCGCACTTGCTCAATGGAGGTAACGCAGTGGGCGATCCTGGTCCCAAGTTTAATTCATATTCATTTGGTTATCAAAATGGAAACATAAAACCATCGCTTAACTCATGCGCTACGCCTCCTAGAGACCGTCGACTGAGTGTAGCTTCAATTTCCAACAAATCTGCTAAATCGCGCCGTGTTTCGGTACTCGAAGGGCATGACCCTATCCCTGAGCACGCCTCTGTTGTCAAAGGTGTCTCAAAACACACCATAGAGTCTATGGCAAAAAAAGGTTTCGTTTCTGAAGCCGGCAATGAAGACGAAGAGATTGACCTTATAGATTTCTTGGTCAGAGGGCCGAGATGATTGAGTCGGTGAAAAAAATAAAAATTAGATACACCTACAGCTTGTGCACATAACATCAAAAATATAGAATCTCCGTAAATTTGTGTCAATGCTTGGCCAATTTATCAAGAGTTTGCTTCTGACAGTGCTCAGCGACTTATACAAGCAGCATTCTTTCAGACTTTTTCCTTGAATGTTTCTTTTGACTTGATTGATCCGACATCTGGTTCGTTCCCATTGTCTTCCATATCTTCCTCATAAACGGTATCTCTGTCGGCTTCAAACTCTGCTCCTCTGTTCTCTGGGCCTAGAAATGTAACAATTAGCACGTAGCCAAACACACAAGCAATGAATATGCACATCACCTTGGAATAGTCATACGCAGCCTCGCCGGACTTGGTAATAATGGGAAATCTCTCTCCGATCGTCGATTCGATGGTTGACGAGGCGGAAGAGGCCAAATTACCCAATTGATACGACAACCCGACCACTAAGGCTCTGTACGCGGGTGGAGAAAGCTCAGAGAGGTAAATGGGCACCACACCCCATGCTCCTTGGACGCCTGCTTGCATGAAAAAAGCACCGGCATTAATGGCCGAGCTTCGCAAGTATGCCCATGGATATATCATAGCACCACCTACAATAACCGCACAAATGATGGTAAGTCTTCTTCCTAGGAATGAAGACAAGTGTCCACATACAGTACCGCCGAAAATTGCACCCAAATTTGAAACAGCAATTGTAACTGTCGATCTATCCTGCCCATATTCAAGCTGTTGAGAGAGAAGAGTAGGGTATAAATCTTGGGATCCGTGCGACATGAAGTTAAAGCCAGCCATCAACAACACACAATAGACCATGGTGAGCCAATAGTTTCGGAGTACAGTTTTTGTTGTTTTGCTTATCTTGTACCATTTGACGTTCTTAGTAGACTGTCTTTTGGCTGCCGCATCGGCTCTTTGCCGACGGTATGTGTCAGTCTCTGGGAGGCAGATCCTCCAGATAATAAATAATACTGGAGGTCCTGAAGCAAACCAAAATAGAGCCCGCCATTCGTGGGGAGAATTGTCGGCAATTGCTCTGTTAAAAATCACCGATAGAAGATATCCAAAAGCATAGCCCTCTTGAAAAATACCAGACAATACACCCCGGCAAGATGGAGGAGCATCATCTAAAGCTGTTGCAAGTGAAAACCCATAGACACCACCCATAGCTATTCCAAACATCGCACGAACACCCAAAAATTGCAGGTATGTCTGGATGAAGCCTGTACCGATCTCCAACACCACGAGCATGCTTAAGTTGACGACATAAGGCCATTTCCTTCCATACCGATCACCGCAGTAGCCAAAAACCAAAGCTCCTACTGATCTCAACATCAACACCAAGGTGATACCCCATGTAATGTCCTTTACACTTACATCGAACGATTCGGCCATGTGGCTCGCATTTAAAGAGACTGCGAAAAAGTCCAACGAGTCCCACGTCCAGGCTAGAAATCCCATAAGAAAGTAGTTCCAGTTTCTCAACGACATTTGCGAAAGTTCGCCGAACGGATTTAATATCTCATACCATGAGTACTGGACTCTTTCCTCTTTACTCACAAATAGAGTAGGCACTCTAGAACTGAGATATCCTTTGATTGACAGCCACAGCAAGGATTGAGACTTTGCCGCTCTATTGTTGTGATTTCTCAAGATCTCGGAATGCACCGAGGATGTGAATGAACCAGACATAATGATTTTCTGAGATTGATAAAAAGCCCGACAAGTGGAATTATCGCATCCCTGCACTACTTATTGGTAGTCAATTCAGTTATGCCTGTGGGCATTACAGCAGCCCAACAGTTCCTGGAATCGCTCTCTTTCTGCATAATGCACGTCTACCCCCGCAATCTTGCAGCTTAAATTGTGCAGGCGTATAGCGCGGTTTTGACGTGAAGGGACAGGTCAGTACTTTTGAGGCCGGTCATATTTGGGCTTGAGAAAGATCCACAAAAGGGTTATGTAGACGAAAGGTAAGTATAAATGAAAAGAGACAGACGAAGTTATACAGGTAATGAGATCTACCTTTTTGTCCGCTTGTCCAGAATTTTTTAACTGAGATCTTCCAGTTAACGTTTCGGAAGAAAATCAGCCCTAGTGACGCAATACTGCATATTAGGTGCATACGGCCCCGGGGACTCCGGGTCTAGTTCACAGTACCCGTCTCGACTCATCACAAGTGGTTCAATTTGCACCCAAAGGCAGCCTGCTTTCAAACTTTAAAATTCCGCCTTCTGTGCTGGATTTCTAGATGTAATACCTTAAGAATAAAGTAGAAATATGACAGCTGAGTTCAACCGTGTGCTGAAGCGAAGGACCTTTTGAGGTATAGATCAAACTCTTCGGTGGAAATATGCGGGCTTGTTGGGGAATTGACTTGCACCCTCTTGCTGCTGGAGATAAATTCAACACGCACAAATCTTAGCAAAGGGGACTGATTACGTATTCTCGATGTATTGTCAACTTAACGAGTGGAAACAATCAAGTTGTTTGGCATATTACACGTACATATCAGGAAAATGCCTGATTATTTAATTATTGGCTGTTCTTTTATTGGTTGACTGACAGACAAAAAGGAAGTCCGTCAGAGTTAAGTTAAACGTTAATTCTTTTGAAAGTCTTCCCACCATTCTCAATGAAACTTTCAAGCATTTCTCAAGGAGTTTCATACTTCGAAGCCCACAAAATACGCCAATGCTGCTTAATAGATCTATTTGCATCTCCGTGTCTTATCCTTTCCTTTGCTTAATTCAAACCCTGAAACCTGATGCTTCTTTGGACTCTTTCGAAACAATAAGGCTGATGAAACTTAAGATACTTTTGATGTTTCTGACATGATAAATTTACCGAACTGAAAACTGCTATTATTTGACATTATTTGCCAAGCGTTTCAGCTTATGTATTCGTATTTCGAAATACACCAAAAACTCTGTGTTTTCGTGTGTACTCTTTTCCAGAATCAGTATTCAAATACCTGTTTTGAAATGCATTTTGCGAAAACTTTCAACTGGCTTCGTGAATACAGAGCTGTGAAATGCAACCGTTGTGGTTTGTCTTCTCAAACTTCCAAATGTGCTTGTGCAACAAAGAATGTCTCGTTTGACTTGTCAAATTGACCGCACCAATTGCCAAAATCAAAAGCACTAATATTCTAGTCATTAAGTACACACAAAGAACTGAGAGAATATCACATGAAAACAAAATTCAAATGCTGGGTAAATTATTTTCAAGGTTTTGCGGGGAGACTAATTCTAGACCTAGGGAGAAACTCCTACATAAACGTAACAGGCAACTGGGAGCGTGTAGTCTTTTAAATCTGCAATGGAACCAAGAAACGTCGAAGACCTTAGGCGGGCTTCTGATATATTTGACAGGGGATTGACGGGCTAGAGGCAATATCTTACCTGGCTCATCAATGTGACATTTCAAAAAGAGGGGAAAGAAAGCTTCTAGTTAATTTTATATCTGGATAGACTGATAGAAAGGCCAATAAATAGCCATCTTTCTCTTCGAATTTTTTTTTTGTTACTATCCGTGTTTACTTAGTCAAACTTGTCCCTTCTTAACATGTTGCTATACCAAGTTCTTTCTTCAATATTTCTTGCTGCAGTAGTTTTTGCTGATCCAGCCCCTATTTCAGATGACTCTCCACCGGGAGCTCTGTTCAAAGCTCGCTTTACTAGGGATGATATTCAAGGGCTCATACACTTTTCAAGCTATAACGGATATGTTCTTACCTTTTTCTTCATTGAAGGCTTGCCAGCAGAAGGAGGCCCCTTTGAATATAGTATCAATCAAGCACGTGTGCCTCGATACTTTGATTGTCGCAAAACTCTTGGTGTTTTTGACCCTTACAATGGCGTTCCGCACGCAGCTACCGAGGCGGAATACAAAGTGGGAGATCTTTCCGGCAAGCATGGAAATATGCCTGACACTTTTTTCACTGGAGTATACTTTGATGAGTACTTGTCTCTCAATCCGCAGAACCCTGCTTATTTCGCAGATTTATCTGTAGTTATCCGCCGTGTTGATGGCAAGAGAATTGCCTGTGCCAACTTGATAGCATCACCCATTAGCGAGATTCCAGACTGGGTCGAGAAAAAGGCAAAGGGACTTTATGATGACATGAAGAAGAAGATTGGGCCAAAGAGTTCTTAATAGAGCTTCGTCTTGTTTGACGAGTCCTTTTTAGTTAAGTTTTGCTTTTTAAATTTAAGGTCGTTTTTGTGAATAGTTGACATTGTCTCGATACTATTCATAGATATAATTTCATAAAATCACCACAAGATTTATATTTTTCCGGGATGAACAAAATGTTAATGAGGTTTGGCCTCGTTTCGCAACTTCTCGCATCTTATCGTGTCTTAACGTATGGTTGCGAATTCCATCAAATCAACTTCTGTCCTTTGAAAATTTGGAACGTTCTTGTGGAAGCTAAAATTTGATATGGTGCTTTCAGAATACAATGGAATTTTGATAAAAATAAAGTATAGAGATCGTCTTGCCGAAAAAGATCCATAGACATCCATTTATCGACCTGGTACATCATTCAGACTTGCAGCGCAGGACTGAAATGTGTGAACCAGCAAAACGATATAGTCATGTGCGTGTAGGAAATTGAAAAGCCTTCAATTTTTTATTCTTTCATTCTGTTTCGACTTGAGAGAGATCTACTCCAGAAGGTAATACATCAGATACCCATGTTAGAGTCTACCAAATTTGGATCTGAAAAACACTAGATAGTGCCTTGGTTATTTTTTTTTTCCTCCTTTTTCTGGGTTAGATGTTGGAGTACACCTGGCACGGCGCGGTGGGCCAGCATTCCGTCCTGTCACGCATTCGCCACTAACCACAGCCAAAACAACATGAGCTGATTAGTTTAGTTTTCTGGAAATGGTTTCATCACCAACAGGGCAAAAAAGGAAAGAAACAAAAAAAATTTCCCTTTTGAAATCAAGACTTCATTTATTACGGCGGAATTCTAAGCTTGCTTCGATCCAGCACGGCAGCCTCGCCAGATCTCATCTCGTAAGTGTCTCCACTTTTTATATGTCGGTTGAGGCTTTCGTCTGCGCCTCCCATTGCTGCAAGATCTCGCAATACAATGTTGCGATGGAGATGCGCGACCGGAGATGCCCGAAGTCCAGAATCAAAAGTACATCGAGAACGCAATATTGCACAACTCATTTTTGGGAACAAGTATCATTCAGAACGGTGTCACGCTATATATCGTCTCTCACTGAAGAGTTGTCAGTGAGGGCCCATTCAAATCCTACACACCCCTCTGAGGTTCTATACTGGTTATGAATATCTCTTCAAAGACTCCGGAACCGCATGCACGGGCATCGGTCATTCTTCAGTCACAGCCAAATCTACCTAAAGTCCCAGATAAGACCAAAAAATTCATTCAGAGTGATGCTGGCGATGGTACTACCGCCTCAGACCAGTATGTGAGCGGTGCTCGGTTGCCTTTGATTCTTATGAGTGTGGTGATCTCCATGTTCATTGTTGCGCTTGACCAAACGATTGTTTCGACGATATTGACAGTAGTCAGTGACGAGTTTGGATCGTTTTCAAAGGTCGGCTGGCTCACTTCGGCGTTCATGCTCCCTGTAGCGTGCTTGGCGCCGCTGTATGGAAAAATATCAATCGCTTTTGGGCGTAAATACACTCTCTGTGTGGGTATAGTCATATTTGAGATTGGCTCTCTCGTTTGTGCCTTAGCCAATAGTATCGATATGCTCATTGGAGGCAGAGTTATTCAAGGCTTGGGCGGCGGTGCGGTACAAGCGATGGTAGTGGTAATAATCTCCGAAGCTGTTCCGATCGATAAAAGGTCGTTGGCAATGTCCTTGATAGGCATAACATTCTCGGTAGCTTCAGTTAGCGGCCCGTTTATAGGGGGTGCATTTGCTTCCCATGTCACCTGGAGGTGGTGTTTTTATATTAATTTGCCACTAGGTGCTTTTGCCCTAGGACTCATGCTTTTGTTTTTTCACCCACCACGGCCCCTGGGCGAAATAAAGGCAAAATTACAAAAGATCGACTACTTGGGCACGCTTCTCATTTCTGCGGGCTTAGTGTTGGTTTTGCTTGCGATAACTTTTGGTGGAAATGAATACGCGTGGGACTCTGCAGCCATTATCTGTCTCTTCACCATCGGAGGCGTCGTCTTGGTTGTCTTCATTTACTACAACTTTTTTATCTCGAAAAACCCACTCATTTTAAAGGAATTTGTCATGACACCCCAGATATTGGCCTCCGGGTCCATGGCATTTTTCAACTTTGCATTTTTCTTGAGTTTGGTCAACTACCTTGCCATTTACTTCCAGGTGATTTTCCATGCGTCTGCATGGCAATCGGGAATCGATTTGCTCCCGTTGGTGGTGAGTGTTTCAGTCGCGTCTGCTTTCAATGGTATCTTCATCAGATATACCTACTTCATCAAGGTACCAATGATGATCTCCGGAATTCTATCACCCATTGGCGTTGGAATTCTTCTCATTTTGGGAAGAGACACAAGTACCCCAACCAAAATTGGGCTTTTGATTCCCACAGGAGTTTCTGTCGGCTTGCAGTTTCAAAGCACATTGCTCTCGGCGCAAGTGAAAGCTCCTGGCTATATTCCAGGGTCCATGATATTAGTCACGGTTTTTGTTAATTTCATGAGAACCATGGGAGGTGTTATTGGTGTAGTGACCTCTCAACTCATGCTTATGAACAGAGGCGCTTTATACATCTCAAATGCAATCAATGCAAATCCGGATATCACGGTGCTTGCGTCGATCCCAGCAAGAGCATTACTTTCTTCTCCGGACACGATCTGGCTGCTCCCCAATGATGCACGCAATCTAGTCTTGGATGCGTTTATGAAAGCTTTAAAAGACGTTTTCTATCTAGACTTGGCCTTCGCTTGCTTGGCCTTGATTGCAGCCTCGCTTTCCACTAATAAGAGAATTCCCAAAAGTGATCAGATATCTCACTCAGAAAAAAAAGAAGGCGAAACTCCCAACAAAAGTCTTGACAACAAACTTGCGCTGTCTTCAAGCGAGGAGTTGCAAAGAGCGGGAGACAGATGATGTAGCAAGCATATTTCACAATACTATTAGCATTAAAGTCGTAACATTGTATATCATAGGTGTTGGCTCAATTCTTGCATGTACCGGCGAATATGGGCATTGAGTTTGGCTATGGCTGCCTCGGAATTACGGAATTCAACCTGAAATTCCAACTCCATCTTTCGCAATTCAGCCTCTATCTCTTTATTCTCTTTCTTTCTTTTGTCAAGGCTTTCTTGCTTTGCATCCCTATCCTTTGACAGTATATCATACTCCTTCTCTAGAGCAATATACCTCTCGGTTGCAGTTCGCTCTTTTTCAGCTGCTTGTTGGCGAAGCTTCACAATTTTTTCCTCTGACTTCTTTAGCTGTCGTCTAGCCCTTTCTAGATGCACGGCCAACTCCTCCGAAGATTGATGCTTGCTATTGAGTTCCTCATTCTGGAGAAAGGACGTTTCCTTTGCATTTTCCAACATCCTCAGCTCATTTGATACTTCTTGGACAATTTTGATTAGGTTCCGAAGCTCATCCTCCACAACTTGTATAGACAGATGGGTTCGGTTTTTGTTTCGCGCAGACAACTCGAGGTCTTTGAGCTCTCCTTCGGCTGTTTGTAAATGCAGTTTCAAGTCTGTGACAACTTGTTTGACAAGGGAAGGGTCTGTAGAAGCGTAGTTCTCCATCTTTTTCAATTCGCGCTCAGACTCGCTGAGCAAAAAATGCTGGTCTTCTAGTTTCTCAATAAGTCTTGCTTTAGTCTCCTTATAGCTGGCGTGTTCCTTTTTGAAAATCTCTTGGGATTTCTGAAGCTTAATGAGTTCCTGCTCAAGCTTCAAGTTATGCTTGTTTAAAAGAGAGAGAGATGATCTCCCGGTCAGATCTGCCATGTTTGGAATCTTTGCGGATAAACTATCCTCTCGTAGCCTCTCGCTCAATTTGTCTGTTCTGTTCTGCGTTTCAACAATTTGATTTTCTACGTTTCGAATCTCTTGAAGGGCCTCTTCTCCTTCCCTTGCTAGACCTTCACATTCATGCAAATGTTCTTCTCTGAATCTTGCAAAATTGATAACGCCACTAAGGACCCTCTGTGTTCGTAGAATATCTGGGCGCATCAAATCCATGTGTGTGAAGTCGTGAATCCCACACTTTTGAAGGAACATATTGATGGCTCGAAAAAACACCAACAGACCTAGCGAATCTAAAGTATCATCAAATTCATCTTGATCATCTGGCTGATCTTGGATGTTTGGAACAGGATTACTTTGCCTAAGTAAAGATTTGGCAGTGATCATTCGATACTCAGGAGACAATCCGACAAAAGTGTCCAATATTTGCTCGAACAATTGATGAATAAACGAGCTAGAAGGCCGAGATACGAGCTCCTCACTTGCGTAAAAGTCACAGTCTTGCAAGCACTGCGATAATTCCCTGAAATCTAGTAGCGGAAATTCATCGTTGGTAATGAGATGATTTCTAATGGAGTGAGGGGGGTACCCTGCAGCTGGGCGTGTCGAAAATTTCCGAGACATGGCGATCAATCCTTCAAGACAAGGACACCTTTCAAAGCCGATGTGCTCTTTGTTATAGCTCTGCCTCTCGAGCTTGATTTGACCAAGAGAGCGCCAGTAAGTCAATCGTTTCGGTTGACTTGGTGTTTGTTATTTGTTTATTTTTCGCTTTATCTGGAATGTACGGGTGCGCAGACGTGATCTGGCAAGTGATCGGTATTTTGCCGCGATCTCCGAAGCATATTTCGTGTCTCCTCCCTTATGGGCATGAAGAAATTCACCAAAAGTAAATGATCAATTTAACAAGACAAGTATTGCGACAATACGTGACAGCTCCTCAAATAAGCCGGTCTGCAACATCATACATGTTTTCTCATATCACGTCCTATTTTGCGGTCTTTGCATACGTCATGTGTATATAGTCGACCTTGTCATTCTCTAAGACTCCTACCCAGCTCAACTTTTCGGAGTCTTGGTTCTATGGATAAAACACCTGTGATGGTAGGTCGCTAATGAGCTTAGTACCATATAACATTGTTCACCTTCGATCCAAAACATGACCATCATTAAAGTGAGTTTCCGGCTATTCAATTCATCCTTAGGCAAATGTGAATTTCTCGATTTATCATCGTGCGACGTGTACTAGCTAACCTGCCCGAATTATTCAGATTAACCTATATCCTCTCGGCAGCCCAAATGGCGCCTCTGCAAACAAGCTTTATGGTCTCGGTGAGTAGAATGTACGGAACAGCCTTTTCAGCATCATTCTCCACTGCAGTATCCAAATGCTCTAGTTCGTCATCTCGAAAAGTGCTGATCATATCCTTTAATTTTGAAAGCTCAGGTGATGTACGCACAGCTTCAGTTAACTTTTCAGGCAGAAGCCGCTCGCCAGTCTTTCTGTCGAAAACATCAATGTTGTATTGGTTCATTAGAACACGAAGTTGTTGGTTGTAATGACCTCCAATCACTGTCTCAACGGCAACAGTGCATGCCATTGCTGCCTCTTTACTAAGAAGGGCCGTACCCGCACCCATAGCAATGGCACCAGCTTTCCATAAAGGTGTAAGCAAGGATGGCCTGACTCTTCTCTCAGCTTGAAGACGGTTGAAGGTGTCATGGTGGTATATTTCTTGTTCCCACATGTGCTTCAAAATCGGCTTTAAATGTGGGTATTTTGTAGCCAATACTCCATACTGGCCCATGTAGATGTAGTTTGCCCCTAATTCTCCAGCTTGGTCAACTCTGATGACACGATCAAGAAA
This sequence comes from Metschnikowia lunata, assembly GCA_030583235.1. Lineage (NCBI taxonomy): Eukaryota > Fungi > Ascomycota > Pichiomycetes > Serinales > Metschnikowiaceae > Metschnikowia > Metschnikowia lunata. The sequence goes on along the minus strand of JAJMHP010000026.1, from coordinate 176,281 downwards.
AGCCTTTTGGGCCTTGGACATGGCTCCGTACTCTACATCCTCAGGCTTGAGTGCTTTTTTGCTTGATTTTTGCTCGGATGCATTAGCCTTTGTCAGGGCAGATCTCAAGCTGGTAGGCAAGCGAGAGAGTCTGCTAGCAGCTTTGATCCCAATCACCCTCGTATTTTGGTTCATTTTATTTCAGGCAGTTAGCTTAAGGGAAAGCACAGATATGTTATGATTCGGGGAGAATGATACAAAAGTGAGGTTTCCTGGTCAATGATCGACCTTCGCCAAGTGTAATCATAAGCGGCCAGACCGCCTCACACTCCGCGCGGGCTTGGTCAGGTGCGCGCATCGATTATCGTATGACATCTGGGTTTCTCTCACATTTCGAGGTTCGCAATTAAATCTCGCTTGATGAATTTAAATTTGAAACACATATGGGTCATCCGGCGTATGTTTCAAAAATTCCCATCATTGCAATACCTATCTCGAGAGGCAATTCCTGAGTGTCTCTGGAATTAGCCACTGGTTTATTCTCATTCAGACTTACTCGCAAATGGCGCAATAATCTATTGGGAACTTCCTTCATAATAAGCCACTCAACGGGAAAGATGCCCTTCCAGCGGCTTGACTCCACCCATATATCACTAGCTTTTGAGAAGTCAATGTGGCTTTTCATTTTAGCTACCCCACAAAATCTCGCTGAACTGTTGACCGAGAAAAATAAGTATATTTCGCCTCGTGTCTCACGAAAAGCCTTATCGAGTCGCCTGTTTCCAAGCTCTGTAGAAGCCCATATTCCGTTATCCATCGAGGCCTGAACATCAAGGTTATTGTAAGACTTGATCACAAAAAACCTTGCACTACCATACACATCAAACGGCGTACCATTTGAGCGAATGAAAGTTCGTTTGAATACGGCTTGCGAAGTCTTTAAGTCTGGCTGGTCAAAGTAGTCTGCATCCTTGGGCCAAACCACCTGAGACTCGGATGACATAAGTGAAGCCAGTGTCATCGAAGAAGCAAATGACCCAGACTGGGATGGAGTATCTTCTGGATCAATATCAATGGGCATTTTGTTTTCATGACCACACTCTACTTTCAACGGGTGCCCTTTGTGTGTCCAAATATTTGTCGTACAAATAATCTCAATTCCTTTAGTTGACTCTGCTAAAATCGTGATCTGGCTAAGTCTTCTGAGTGTGTTCTCGGTGCAAGGCTGTCTGAGTCTGCACTGGGGAGGTGCCCTAAATATAATTAAGCTAGAGTCATAGAGCAGCAGCATTTTTCATCAATTGGAGAACCCTAGTCTATTGAAATTGCGGCTTTAGTTCAGCTCTTAGCATATATATGACCCTCTGAATTTGATAGTAGTATTGTACCATCAAGGCGTTTCGGGCGTTTTGCGAAACCCTATTTTCGGAAACGAATTGCTTAATTCCGAAGTAACTTAGTGTTGTTAGGTAGAAGCTGCGATCTCTTTTGGGTCGAGCTATCGAACTTTGATGGATACTTGATCTTATTGTGGGCGCAGTATGATATTTGGGGGTATGTATACTCACACTTTAACCTCGTTTGAACCTTGAAAGACGGATTTGCAGCCATTTGGGTGCCACAGACCACTGTGCAGTATTTATGTGATTTGTTCTTATTCTTATTCCGGGTGAGGTTTCATAATCTCGGGGAGAAAAAGTGAGCGTTACGAAAAAGAAGCTTTGTGCGCTCTAGTATTCTAGTAGCTTATTTCCGGCTGGCAGAAACTACCATAAGTGTCCCAATTCTTTTTGGTCTTTTTTCGCGTGTTGATTAGGCATGTATTACTTGCATGTTTGGCGTGCGTCTTCAGCTTCAAATGGGCGCGCAATGAGCACAGCTCCTGGTGATGATGGGCCGGTTTAAAATGACCATGAACCATCAGCAAAAGTATGTCCAACGATGAGGGTTTGCACCGGAAGCAAAAGAAAAGCGAGGAGCGATTGTTTGCGAAGGCGGTTAATGCAGCTAATTTGAACATGCCTATCATTAAGCAATGGATAACAGATACCCTAGCAGAACAACTACCCGACGATGATGTGGCAGTAGAATATGTATACGAATTATTGGTCGGGGCGGAGAATGATGAGCCAGATATTGGCGAAATCCGCGACCAAATGAATGATTTTTTAGGGGAGAAGGAGAGTCGTGCGTTTTGCCTCAAACTATGGCAGCTTTTATTGAGTGCCCAGGACTCCGGTGATGGGATTCCGCAGCAACTAGTTGATGAGAGAAAGGCCAAATTAGAGAGAGACCAGCAAGCAGAGAAAACCACAGACCAAATATTGAAATCGGCTGGGGCAAGGAACTACATCTCGACGAGCAAGTCGCTACGTCTCAAGCCTACTGTTAGCGGCACAGAAAACACACGGAGCACTAAGCCATTAGCAGGAGGACACAGGGTAGGCAAGCATACTAAGAAGACAAACTACAATAGAAGCTGAAGCATCAAGCCTCGAAGGACTATATGACGCTTTCTTCAAAAGCCCCATGGTGATGGTGGACGATCTGATTGAACAATATCTTTCCAGGAACAATAGCCCAAGAACTACGAAGGAAATTAACCAGCAGAGTGACTAAGTAAGCCGTTTTTGAGGAATCATGATTATAGTTTTCAAAAACAAAAGCTCTTGCTCGAAGCCAGGGCTATTTGTTTTGCTAGGAACAAGACCAGCGCAATCCTCAGAATACTTTGGCAGGAGAAATCAGCAAAAGCAATCTTGATGAAACTCCAATTAATGGCACACACGTGATATTGTTGAGAAGAGGGTCAAGCGAGGGCGTTGAAAAAGAGTGTTGGATGTCAGCGCCGTCAGCACAGCGAACGAGATGAATATCTACATATATTGGAAGCTTCCTAGTGAAATTTAAAACCAATTGAAATTTCATGGGCGGATGATGTGCTCTCAATGAGGCGCACTTGCCACGGCCATGTGAATCAACTCATGTTGGTTCGTAAATCTGAATAGCGGTGCCAACCACATTGAAGTGTACAAAGCCCAGCGCGGATCCACGCCGCACTGGGGTGGCTGGACCGGAATCTCAGAATTCAAAAACAATAGAAAAAAGTGGGGTACAATTCAGTGAAGTGATTGAATCGTTCTACGCTTTCGACGTGCATTTTAAGTCCGAAATCTTTTCGCAAATAGCCTTTTATACCCGTTTTAGTCTTTCCTTCTTGCATCTTTCAGCCTTTTCCTACCCTTTTAAGTGGTGTGCGTATTTTGAGGCCCAGCCCCAGCCCCAGCTCCTCGGCAGGCTCGCTCGGGCTACCGAAACTTGGCGTGTGCAGTCGAAAATGCGATCAACAACTGACAGACTAGCAATAATCTCAACGTCCCCCTCAACATTTCCGAATACAAACCACATACACTGTGAAGATGTCAGAATCCCAGAATCTGCATGAGCACCATAGTCACCACCATCACCATCACCACCATAAATCTAGTCAGCAGCTGTCCCAAAATGAAGGGGTGGATTCAGGAAATGCGAAGCAATCGACCGGGGTGAGAATTGGAAAGTACCAGGTATTGAAGACACTAGGTGAAGGGTCATTTGGCAAAGTGAAGTTGGCTGAACATTTGACAACAGGCCAGAAGGTAGCATTGAAAATCATAAATCGGAAGACGTTGGCTAAGTCCGACATGCAAGGTAGAGTAGAGAGGGAAATATCTTATCTTAGGTTGTTGAGACACCCACACATCATTAAGCTCTACGATGTGATCAAATCAAAGGACGAAATTATCATGGTCATCGAATACGCTGGAAAAGAATTGTTTGACTATATTGTGCAAAGAGGCAGGATGCCAGAAGATGAGGCTAGACGATTCTTTCAACAGATTATAGCTGCGGTGGAATATTGCCACAGGCATAAAATCGTCCACCGAGACTTGAAGCCAGAAAATTTATTGTTGGATGACCAGCTCAACGTCAAAATTGCGGACTTTGGTCTATCCAACATCATGACCGACGGGAACTTTTTGAAAACCAGTTGTGGCTCGCCCAATTATGCGGCCCCTGAGGTGATCAGTGGAAAGTTGTATGCTGGGCCGGAAGTCGATGTGTGGTCGTCGGGTGTGATTTTGTACGTGATGTTGTGCGGAAGATTGCCCTTCGACGATGACTTCATTCCTGCGTTGTTCAAGAAAATCAGTAACGGTGTATACACCTTGCCCAACTACTTATCCCAAGGAGCCAAGAGCTTGTTGACAAGAATGCTCGTGGTTAATCCTTTGAACAGAATCACGATTCATGAGATTTTGGAGGATGAATGGTTTAAGCAGGGCTTCGAAGAGTACTTGCTTCCGCCAGACTTGTCCAAGACAAACGAGAATAAGATTGAGGTTGATGAGGATGTCATTAGTGCTTTGACCATGACAATGGGCTACGATAGAGACGAGATTTTGAGCTTGATTCATTCCTGCAATAAGCAGCAAAACCCCCATCAGCAGTCAAATGAGATTATCAATGCATACTTGTTGATGAAGGAGAACCACTCTTTGGTTAAGGATCTCAAGAAAAACAAGACCGAGAAGATGGAGACCTTTTTATCCCAAAGCCCCCCTCCTGCCTGGAGCAGCAACGACGCAAGCAAAGTTCCAGCGTCTCACAAAGCGCCAGGTGTGCAGCAATCATTGACGTACCAAACTTTGGCCACGGTCCCCGACTTGTCCACCTTACCAAACTCGACTATCGCAATTTTACCATCTTCACTCCCTTCAATACATCGGGCGTTCATGATGCAACAAACAGAAGCCGGTCAAAGTAAAATTAGCCCTGTTTCATCAAAAAAGCTGAAGACGAAGTGGCATTTCGGAATAAGATCCAGGTCATATCCTTTGGACGTTATGGGGGAGATTTACCGTGCGTTGAAGAACCTTGGCGCAGAGTGGTCGAAGCCTACAGAGGAGGAGCTTTGGACAATCAGGGTGAGGTGGAGATACGGTCCATCAGTGGTGGACGTGACAGCCAAGAATGGAGAATGTGTTCCTCCAGATTTGATGAAAATGAGAATCCAGTTATTCCAGTTGGAGCCCAACAACTATCTCGTGGACTTCAAGTTTGACGGCTGGGAAAACTCTTCAGGTGAGCCCACTGCTAGACAGGATGTGGACGAGATGAGTTCGTTCTCTGCCTACCCTTTCTTGCATCTAGCTACTCGTCTTATTATGGAGTTGGCGGTCAACTCCACACAAGCCTAAGCTCGTCTTATTGCTCAAGGCTGAGGCTTTACTAACACTCTTCGTGAACATGCGATTTGCAGATCTAATTGAAACATGCTACAAGCTTTGATTACTTGAGACTTTTTCGAAATCGCGCGGACCTACTTCGTGCGGTGCAATTGAGAAAACAAGTCAATGTTGAAGGCATTTCCTGAATTCATTATCTCCCAAAAGGTTGTTTAACTAGCTTGCGAGACACGAACGCGATTCACGGTCACACGAATTGGAGCGCGGGAACCCCCTTCGTTTCCTCTACACGCTTACGCATAACGACCGCGAAACATACTCCAATAGATAGGGAAATTCAGTGGCTCAATACAAGGATTTATTCTTCAAAGCAGAAGACCCTTGGTATATTTGTATTTGACCCTGACCTGAATTCTTCAAGTAACATCTGTAAGATCATGTGGGCTTGAGACTAATGACAAAGGTTCAAATGCGAGACTACTCATCTGTGGCCACCCCTTCTCCGCGCGGAGAGTGCACTTTAATTTCCTTCATATACGGGCTCAATTTAACTAAATAGGAAGGTATGTAAACAGCAGGGGAGCCCTCGGGAAAAAATAAAGCTAGAAAAGACGTTGAAATCTCATGTCGGCAACAAAGAGAAAAAAAACCCCCACCCGTACTCACGATCAAAAAAGAACGGATCATCTCTTTCCTGCTACGCAAAGGGTCATCAAAGCATTTAAAGATAACAAACAAATAATTCTGTGAAATCTCACTCCCAGCCCATTTTACCTTTTTCTATTTTTTTTTTTTCCTTTTTCGACTAGGGTCCGCTACAAAAGAGTCTCATTTGAGATCATCTTAGCCTACAATCTAGAGCAAGTATCCAAAAACTGAAGAAAAGGAAAAGCGAAATACCAGCTTTTCACACAGTTTTTTCTGCCCAATTTTATATTGATGATAAGCGCCTGCTTCAAAGCGTTTGGACTTCACATAATATTACCAGCTCGCACGTTAATAACACCAAGGCCATGAAAACAATAGATATCTTGGACTCTAAGCAACTATCAGCAGAGGATGCTATCAAACTACACGAAGTGGCGAGATGTATCTTCAAAGCGAAGAAAGCAACCATGCTAACAGGGGCGGGTATCTCCTGTAATGCCGGAATTCCCGACTTTCGGTCTGACGACGGATTATATAACATAGTCAAAGCAAAATACCCTTCAAGTTTCATCAAGGGCCAAGATTTGTTCGACATCTCGCTTTTCCGCAGCAATGAAACACTTCTGATTTTTTGTACCTTTATGGAGGGGCTCTACAAATACTCTTTGCAGGCCAAAGCGACTGAGACCCACAAGTTCATCAAAACGTTGAAAGAAAAAAACAAGCTTTTGCGATGTTACACTCAAAACATCGATAGTCTAGAGAAGACTCTCAATTTGAACTGCGGCATCGACTCTACAAAGTTTAATGAAATCCAGCTCGGGCTGGCTCGGTCTTTCAGAGATAATTGGAAGGACCTCGACGTTGTTCAGTTACATGGGAATTTGCACAAACTAACTTGCACTCAGTGTCTCACACATTATGAGTGGACGGCTGAAAACCAAACAAAACTCAAAGAAGGTGAGAACCCCGAATGTGCGAACTGCCATTTAAAGTTCCAAGAGCGTCTTTACGCGGGAAAGCGTATGACGGGAAACATTGGCATTTTACGGCCCGATATCGTTTTGTATGGTGAAAACCATCCACAGTCAGAAATCTTGGCAAAAGGGCTCAACATCGATATGGGCATGAAATGCGATTTGGTCTTGATCATGGGCACTTCCCTAAAGGTAGATGGTGTCAAGAAACTCGTGAGATCAGTTTGCAAAAACGTGCATGAAAGAGGAGGTAAAGTCGTTTTCGTCAATAAGACCCCTGTTTCCAAGCAGTTTGCTGGACTTATAGACTATGAGGTTTTGTGTGATTGCGACGAATTTGTCCGTTTATTGCGGCAAGAAATCCCTGACTTGTTCTTGACGCAAGAGCAGCTTGACTCCAAGAAGCTTCACGGCAAAGCCCACGAGGCAGTGCCAAGCGCATACATCAAGAAGGAAATAAAGCAGGAAATAAAGCAGGAAATAAAGCAGGAAGTGAAGCTAAAAAAGGAGATCAAACGAGAGGATGGTCTGAAGACCGAAAGTGTTGTGAGCTCAAGGACTGTGCTCACACCTCCCAATACGCCAACGAAGAAGAGAGTGTTGGCAAGTATCAAGCCTCATGTCCCGGCTCTCAAAAGAAAAACCAACAAGAAAGCCAAGCTTCGGCAAGATTTTCCGTCGCCATGTCTGAGCTTTTCGGAAAGTATCAAGACGGAAAGTGACACGGAGGTTGCTACAGATTGCGACGAATACGATAGTCCATCTGAGAACAAGGAGAACAGAGGGCATTGCATTAGAATGAAGTTGAATTGAGAGCATGAGCAACACAAGCGGAACGGCGTCAATTTGAATATTCATGTCCAGTTTATTCATTGCAAATATTGCATGAGTCAATATATCCAATTATCGCAGTGCAGACCAAACCAATAGCGTGTTGTGGTGGTCTAGTGTTGGTATGAATTTTGCTACGAATAATGCTAGATCTGGCGGAAGCTTAGGGCACCACGAAATGGAACGCATCTGGTCATATCTCGCCTCTCGACATTTGCTGGCACACTATATGCCTCAGCACGTTCAATACATTTCATAAAACATCCGTGCTCGCTCTGTCTGGCTTTGCGTGTCACGCTTCATTGCAGCAACTAGAATTGAGCAAGCGAGCGGCAACCAAGGCAGTTTCGCGGTATGTTCTCAAAACGAGTTATTAAAAGCTAATAAAAATACAATGTTCGCTAACGCCGAACACACCCCGAAACGTTAAGTAACGCACAATGATTTTACTTTGATTTGCTATTACTCAATTATCACAGCACGTAAAAATTATAAGTTACAGTTCTGGTCATCCTGAATGTTTGTGGTTGCTCATGTCGCCGAATAAACTCTTTCTACCTCACTCTCACTCTAACCAAAATTGAAGGCCACAGAAATAAGAACGCGCGCCCACTTTGGCTTTGGTGGGGCACTACATCGTCAGTTCCTCTGATCGATTGCCCACAATTAAAACAAAACCTCGGAAGATACTTAAGACCATTCAATCATTAAGAAACACCGATTGCCAAAACTGTGGAAGGCTGTTGATAATATGAACCAGGTGTCAAGCTTTCTCGAAAACATCATTGCTGTGGAGGACTCACAAAGTGCTTCCACTGGTCGGGAACACACGATCATACTTGGCGAGCGACCTCACCAATCTACTCAGGATATGGAAAATGCTTCTGTACCAGACAAATGCTCAGACCAAAATGATTCTTCAAGCTCGATGGATTTTGATCTGGGAGAACCCGAGGGCTCCACATTGTCGAAAGCACCGGCTCTGAGCAAGCCACATGACGGAAAAGTTTCCGATTTCTGGTACCTCGAAGACGACCAAAAGAAAGTCTCAAACCAATTAACCGATCGAATCATGGAAAAGGTGCTCAGTGTCATGCTCAGCACCGAAGTGAACCTGGCCCTGGCCAAAGACTCGCGTGCATTCATTCACAAAACACGCCCGCCGTTACTGGTGCATCTCATGTCGATCAATACTACTCAGACCGCTCAAAAGACTTCTCCGGTTTTTGAGCTTCTCGACGAAATCGCATTTTCCATGGGCTGGTACAACTCATGGCATTCAATAGGGGTGTACCTATTCGCATCTTTGCTCATTCTTCGCCCGTATGTTTTGACCACATTACCCTCACTTGTACTCCTCAAGAAGTATCTTGTACCAAGCTACTTGAAACTTTATCCCCCAGATCCGTCTGTTGTGGACAATCAGTACATCTTTCACAACCCGCTACTACACGAGGGTGCCCCTTTACGCAAGTATGAGCCTCCAAAACAGATTTCCCAATTCTCACGCGAGTTTATCATGAATTTCACCGATTTGCAAAACCACATGGTATTATACATCCGCACTTATGATGCATTGGTGAATTGGGGTCAGCACTATTTTTTCTTTGAGCATCCGCGGCTTAGTTCAGTGGTGTATCTCATATTACTTGGTTCGATTATCTTCAACTTGCTTGCGTTGCCGTACATCGCTCCTTTCTTCTTCAAGGTATTTCCTATAAAGCTAATAATGCTTGCAATAGTGTGGCTGACTGCAGTCCTCTTACATCCCGTGATTCGGCGCAAAGTTATGGATACTTTTGATACTGAAGATGCACGAGAGGCCCGCAGGGATCGGGCTGACCGCATTGAAAACTGTTTGATTAAGTCGATTGCCGAAGATCAGGAACTACCTGAAGACGTTGTCAAAGAACTCGAAGTGTTTGAGTTGCACTCATTGAATGCTAATAAAATCTGGGAGCCTATAGGCTTCACGTCCGATTTTTTTGCACTCAACAATCCTAAGCGGCACTTAGACGAGCTCTGTGCGAATCCTGAGAGCCCCGAGTTGAATCCAGTTTCAAGCTCCACGAACACAGAAGGCGCTGGTGACAGGAGGCCCAGCCACGATGACCTGAAGCCAATAGATAAAATTTTTCGAAAGGCCACGTTGGCTGAGATCAAGCCACCAAAGTACTGGCGGTTTGCGGAGGACCTGTGGCAAATTGATCTACAGCCTATCAATTGGGTACATGCGAACTACATCATGGACCTAGTCAACGTTGATACCGACGAAAAATGGGTATATGACTTCGTCGCCCATGACGATTCTTCCGATGGCCAGATATTCAGAAGGCGCAGGTGGATCCGCCAGTGTGTCAGAGATACAGAAGTGGCCAAAGAAGCTAAAGATCTTCTCTTGGGTGTGACATCCTCAGAAAGCTTTAGTAAAACGTTCTCAACGCTTTTACTGTAAAGAACTACTGCATAAACTCCAACAAAGAAAGTGGTGACAGGGCGGCTTTCAGCATTCTCTTTTTCTCCTCAAGTAAAGCCGAGAGTTCAGATCGAACTTTCTTTTTATTGTTGCCGCTTTTGTTGAGTGGATCTGATGATTCTGATGATTGCACGAGTACGGGCTTTCGTTGAATGAGCGAGTCAGAAACTTTCACAAAGTGGCATGAATGACACTTCAAATGAAGCTTCCTCAGTCTTGTAAGAGGTTTGTTGCTGGTTGGTATTTGGTGCTTTCGTTTATCTGTTTTCTTCAGGTATTTTATGCGAGCAGAACACGTCAACCCAACAACTTGAAACACTCCACAGTGGTCGCAGTGGGAATAACCTGGTGGTACGTTGATACCATTTTCATATGCATTCAGATCCAGAACAACTGCATGACGACTCAGAAAAGGGTTGAATGCGCCAAAATGCGCTAAGTTAAATAAATGAACCGCCTTTGATGAGTCCATGGAGTAGAATGGTATCTGCTCATCTCTCGTTGTTTGTCGATCAAACGATCAGGCACATGTTGCCGATGCAGGAAGCGCACAAGGGGAATGCTGATGAGTGGCCACACGATAAATGAGCTTTATGAGATGAAAGCAGGACCCGTGTTTCACCTGAGGCAAATCCGTGAAGCTTGATGAATCAATTCATTCAATTTGGTTATTTACGATATCTACGAGGAAGAATAAAAAGAAGCTGTCCATCTTGCGCCATGGGCTTAAATGAGACTGCAAATTCTGGCGCATTGACAACGCAGTCTCTGAGATCACTACATCCAAACAGTAACCTGACTTAACTTGGTGAAATATGATGATTAGCTTGCAAGACATTTTTCTTGGCCATAAGAAAAAGAGAAGAAAAGTAATAAAAGAGGCATTCCGCTCAAAAGTTTAAACTGTTCTGAACTATTACAATTGTGCGGCACTTGAAGTGAAGTTAGGTGTGAGGCTGAAATTGAAATTGAGAAATATGGGACTCAATCTCACGGTCCGATGACGGGAATATATTGATGCAGTGTCGGGCCGGACGGTCCAATGGGGCCTAACCAAAAGCAGATTGTCGCAGGTCGCGGTCTAGTTGAAGGCGCGGACTGGTTTTGGAGTTTCATGGCCTAACGAGACCTGACTGTGCGCGAATCAGTGGTGGCGTGGTCATCACCGAGAACCGGCGCTTGGATGAACCCACCACGCGGACGTGAGACCAATCATCGCGCGACAATTATTCATCTTGGGTGTACTTGCGCGCGCCGGAACTGTAGTCTATCTCGAAGCGCTTCCATTTGATGCGTTTGACAGGCCGATATGCGGCCCTGCGGGAATGATTTCGCACCCATGCCGCTCCGCCTGTGGGGATAGTGCTGTAGCCAATGCTGCGTTCAGCATTACCTTGACGGCACTGCAAGTAGTGAGGATTCTTCTTTGCTGGGATATTATATACTTGGAGTTCCTCGTCTGTGCCTTTTTTCTTTTCTTCTCCCCAACTCTTTGGGAATTATCCAAAGGCACGGCCATCTCTGCGCAGACTACTTCTAGAAGCATATCATCAACCAATTTCCTAATTAACAAGACGCGTACTATATCTCATGGTGTCCATCATAATGCAGCGAAGGCGAACACTTATCGTCCCAAAGTCCTCAGTTAAAGGTGAAAAGGTTCTCAAACTGTGTACGCGATGCCGAACCAATAAGACCAAATGCGATGCGTTGATGACCAGCCCACATCCTTGTTCTTACTGCTCCCGGAAGAACCTCTCGTGTCAACTAGAATTGACAAAGCCTCCAAAGAGGGAACACGAGTTTACTGAAAAGATTGTTCATGAGGTGCAAGAGTTGCACAAGAAGCTAGATGTTGTTATTTCGAACAAGTCCCGTCTAGTCGAAAGACTTATACAAAATCTGCATTTATGTGCACCTTCACTGCCGTCTGTGACGTCGCAAATTCAGTCCGTGCTAGATTCACCTTCTCTGAAAGCATCCGACACACGACCCATATACATCGATCCAATTCCCACGCTTTCTCTTGCAGAGTCATTCACGATCCATTCTAATCAAAGTTTGGATCCAGTCTCCATCACCCGTGAAAGAGCGGTAGGTCTTTTCAAAGCATTTGAGGCAAAATTCTGCCCATATCTCCCCATTCTTCCTACCTCCTATTTTCAGAAAAGCTTGCATGACATTCATCAAGAGAGCGACTTGCTCTTTTGGGCCATCGTTGCCACTTCTTTATTGACCGAGGGAACCTCTCAAGAATATGCTGACTTGGCAAAGCATGTGCAAAACTTAGTCGTGGTCGATTGCTGGTTCAAGACCCCACGCTCTCTTTACTCTTTGGTGGCGTTGTTAATTTTGACTACTTGGCCGTTGCCGGACAACCACGCGCTGCAAATTCAGGACAGTATTGCCGTGAAGTATATTTCTCTCATGAAGAGCTTGGCTCTTCAGTTTGGCCTCCACAAGTTGACATTTCTCGACGAATTCAGCAAAAAGACAAACATGGAGTTGGATGGTAAAGCTGAAGTGAACTATACTTTTCGTGAACGGATTTACAAATACGTTAATATCAACTCCAACTACTGGCTAGTTTATCTCGGGCTTTCAACGTCAAACTACAACGGCTTTCACCAAGACTTCATTGTGAACAGAGCTGCAAACTTTGACATCTTTAAGCAGCACGAGTTCTCATCTCAGGACAACTTCATTAATTCGCTCCTCAAGGTGTCTTTAGTGCAACTGAAAATGAACGAAAATATGAACACATCTGTCAAGGGCGAAGTCAGCAAGCTCATACATCTCAATATGTTTGAACATATACTAGACGGGTATAGAATTGAGACCTCACCCTTGATGAAAGATGAGTTGATCTCGTTGTCTCTTGAATTTTCAAAGCTTCAACTTTACATCTATTACCTCTCGAAAAGTGACTTGAGTATCAGTGAATACAGAGGCGTTATTTACAGAACACTTTCATGCTGCAAACACATTCTCGACTTGTTCGAGAAGCAATTCGCTAACGTGACAAACTATTATCAAATTCCTGTGCATTACCGTTTCAGCGTTGAGTTGGTGTCCTTGACCTTGATGCAAATACACTCTTGCCCGCTTCTTCTTTCTGTAAATCATTATAGAGAAGTTAAGGCACAAGTCTTGAGATCCTACAAAATCCTCACCAATGATGGAGCCACTCAATGGATGGTATTGAACCAGAAGCTCCTCAAAATTCTCCACAAATATGACTCATGCGACAAGTCGAAAGTCTTGGCTTTGAAATCCAAGAATAACTCTTATTTCGTGATTGAAAAAATGTTTGCATTCTTGGTTTCTGCATTGCATTTCGAGCTGCTTTGGCAAGTCTTCCAGGTTGAGAAATCTTGTTCTGAAAGTGAAGAGGACAGAATCAACTGGAGTTTATTTGGTCTTGATGACAAGACCGAAGAACACAAAAACATCATAAACTACCTCCTAACGACAGGCCCAATTCTCAACAAGAGTATATAATATAATAGGATTAATCACATGATGTTCGAATTCGATACCTAAGACCATTTATGTACTATTGGCAGGCATTTGTCACCCTCTAGTCTACCCACTTCATGGTTAATTTTTTGGAAGCAACAAGCGGCTTCGTCGTGACGTATGCACCAAACAATATCACAAGTGTGAGGCCTAGCTTCTTCTTATCAAAGGCCGATGTAAGTAAATCATAAGAGGACGATGGCTGAGCGATCGAACAGAAGTCGTTGTACTTGTTAACAAAGCAGACAACGGCTGTTGACTCAAGCTCCGTTGGCATCACCAAGACACTTTGTTTCTCTGAACTTGGTTGAAGCTTGTTTTTATGATTGAGGATTTTGAAAGCGTTATGTGGTACAACAGGTTCATACGGAATCATTCGGAAGTCATCCATCTGGTCATCGTTAGTCATTTTGCGGCCATCGATTCTTCGGCTGTTCAAGATATATTTCGGAATTTCTACCAAGCTTCCCGATTCCGTAAAAGCAATAATGGACTTAGTTGTAACACCAAATTTGGTATTAGTTGAGTCGAGTACGAGAAGCCTTTCAGGGTAGATGAAGGTCTTGGAAGACACCGTCACGTTAGCTGTGGTGAAGGATGACTTAGATGTTTTTGACACATCTCTCGAGTCTTGGAATAAATCGACAGCAACAATTCTTTGTTCACTGACGGGAGAGGAAACGAAATAGGAGTAAACAACCCAGTTGTCCTTTTGGGTGATCATAATCGACGCAGGATCAATTGATTCACTAATGTGCTTGTGTGTGTGGATCACGGTGCCGGATACTCCGTCTTGAAGAGTCAACTTAAGGCTTTCTCTGTCTTCGCTAACAATTGAGATGAGATTGGGGTTCAAGTATTTGTATAATATGGATCTGTCATGCCTCGTTATTCCACTCGCGCTTGATAATGCATTATCCGTTTTTCCAACAGCCAATAAACGTTCGTTGGACTTGGACCATTGCCAAACCGTTTTCAAGGAGCAGCCATCTACTCTGTAAGAGGTTAAGGTGTTTCTCTCACGGTGCAAGTAAAACTGAGAAGGTATGATGTCTTGCTCGCCAGTGAGATATGTGAGGGTATTGCCGAGCTTAACAGCTACTGCCTCTTCGTTAAAGGTTTCATCTGCCACACTGTCTTTATTTTTAGTTGCCAAAAAAACCAATTTTTCGATCTTATCTTGGAATGTTTGTGATTTCAAAGTTTCGCCTGTAGTCACGTTGAGCGTTTCAACGGAGCGTTCTCGTACAATGAAAAGAAGCGAATTCAGAGCTTTTACATCGACAATCTTCTCATTGGCCGCGAAGCCCGTAGTCCAGAGTATTCCACCATCTTTAGAGCTTTTTGCTGCTACCCGAGAGCGAGAGTCGTCAACTTGCACAAGTATCTTATTGAAACCATATCTGTCATCCTCAATTGACAGTGTGACATCTTTTTGCCTAAAGATAAAACGCAACATAAATTGGCCCAATTGTGATAAATGAGTTTTTATTCTCAAAATCCAGCGGGTGAAGATACTCAGGGATTGGGCATCTTCCACCAAGTGATGAACCACGTCTATCTTCGCAGACAGAAGAGGTACATTCACAATAATACTGATACCAGTGGCAGAGAATTCTGGCGATGATATGTCAGTCTCTGTTGATGATCCGGACTTTATATCAAAATCATGAGCATACACTTTAGCACCGCTGCCGTCTGTGTTTAAAGTCGTTAAATGACTGAGTGATAGAACTGCCAGTATCAAATGTGGACGTACCTCCAATGTCTTGAGTTTGATCGCAGTTTGTGAAAGCTTATTGAGAAATTCACCGAGTTCTAGAATGTAAGCATTCTTTTCTGTGAGCACTGCAAGGGTTGTTTCGCAGACTTTCACGTCCAAAATTGAATCAAACTTTTGGCTATAGAGTGACCTGGCATGTCCTTCAGTAACTTCGTAAATGACAAATTTAGACCGAAAGTAAAAGACTGCAACACTTTTAGTGAGATAAATTGGCGAACGATTTTCGCTTGTCAATTTAATTTCATCGACTATTTCCGGGGGAAACAACAGGTCGAATGTGATCGCCCAGTCAACACTTGAGATAACTATATTACCCAAGTCTGTCTCGTCGTTTTCTGGTTTTCTAAGCAGAAATGCACTTGAATCCATGCACACAAATATTTCCTTTGGTGTTCGATACTGTAGAAATGAACGGGCGTAGAAGAAACCGATACTGTGTAAAATGTGTCCATCCCAAGTAACGAGTTCGCCGTTTTCTTCTCTTTTTTGAAGCAATGTCCATCCATAACCTTCGTACAGTTCCATCTGTATTGGCGGATGATTAAGCTGTATGTTATTTACAAAAATGCCTGTATTTTTCTCAAAAATTGAAACTGAATTGCTTTTCCCCGAGAAAGTTGCAATACTATCTTCACCAATCTTAAAGTCATCGCTGCCATGAAGATTGAGATCAATATAGTTCACTACCTTTGAGGTTCTAATATCCCTATAGTATAGTATATTATTCTCTGATAGTTCTAGCACAGTTTGATGATTGAGTAATTCCCGTTTTATGAGCGGACCGGAATTGTAATGGATCCAGTCTATCTTGAAAGCATCATTGAGAGAGACAGCATTGACAGAGCCTACGGGCACTAACAATAGCCGTAAAAAAAGCATTAGTATCTTCATTCGTGTGCCCCTCTGCGACAAAACTCTAATTTTGTATTTTCTCGGTGAAGTAGAAAACTTGATTGAACGTGACTGAGGTGAGATCTGGCGCACTGAAACCCGCATTGAGTGCGCGAGCAGAGTGAGTACCCGGTGTTTCGAGATTGTACCTAAACTGAACGTCACTTGCTTGGGGAGGAGTGAAACTTCCATAATCACCTTCAGTGATTAAATTACATTAAAATGGTTCGTAATTTTTCAATATTTATTTTTGGCTACTAGCGTCTTTGAAGCTGAAGTAAAGGCCTTCCTAAATTGACAGAGACTGGGGGTGCGAAACTTGGCTCTATTGTAAAAACAAGAATGCCACTTCCACCAAGATAAGCACAGTTTTAAAAAGAAGATGGTCAAATTTAAAGTACCAGCTATTATTTGAAAAGTATTTTTAACTCTTTCCCGGGTTAATGGTTTGATTCATGTTGGAACCTGTTTTTTCGTGGACGTAAAAGTATTTTGGTTTTTTAATGACTCTCGGTTAACACAAATGAAAAAGTCTTTTCTACCTCAATCGCAGAAAGGGCAGAAAATTCAAAACTAAATTATGATGCGCTCATGCAACAAAAACTAGATAGATTATCAAATGAGGAAGCTACTAAGTACTGATTTGTAGAATTACATCTAGAATAGTACCTTACCAAAAAATTCACGGTTGGTTTAGGTACTTATTCAGATGTATCAGTCAAAAAAAAAAAATTTCATCAATTTGTTCGGAAGTCACCTTACCAAACACTCGTTGTCTGGCACACACGCGGAAAACTAATCTTGTACCGTGCGACATTCGCCATCCTCATTAATTTCCCATCTACGCTTTAAAGAATCAGACTCACATTGATTGCCCCACAAGTTTTTGTACTCAGACGCAATAAATAGCCCAGAGAAGAATATATCAGTCTTCACTGATACCATAGTAAGACTTTGAAGATATTTCAGACAATATGCACGCTCGTGACTGGTTTTTGGTGTTCATTGCCGTTCTCATGCCCCCGATTCCCGTCGCGGTTAAACGGGGGTTCTCATTGGACTTTTTGATCAACGTATGCCTATTTATCTTCTTGTACCTTCCCGGATTGATTCATGCGTTATACATCATCTCGCTGTACCCTGAACCAGAGACTTCAGTCCGCCTTGAGGATCACTCCCGATCTCAGGGTTACGGATCGGTTTGACACATTAAGTTGTCCCCGAATGGCTCAAGTCGTGGTCTGGTACCATCGTTGAGTCCTATTGGATAGTTTCCATAGCAAATAAACTGAGCTCTTCCATTTGATAATTCTTCAATTTGATAGCTCATTCATAACTTTTATGCTCGACATCGTTCAGGGGTGTCTCTTGCAACCATATGGGAAGGTAGGCGATGTAGCATTGTTTTTTATTTTCGATCGCGTTTGTTTCTCTACAACAAAAGGGAGGCATACTTCAGCATATTTTGGGTTTCAATCTGCTAGTTTCCAAAATTAAGCATTTAAACCTCTTTATTCCATGAACGGAAACGGGACCACGTGATTCCACAGTCCTGTACATGCTCGAAACGCAAACTGTAAAATCTGCCTCATCTCATTTAAAATCCACGTTCTTCTCCCCACCAATACATTGATAATTCACATTTTACTCCATATTTACATGTAGCCAATAACCGCCCAACTTAAGTTGCCCGGCCTGAGGAAACTCACCTTTTACCTAAAAGGAACGCCGACGCAATGTGTCTATGTGCGAAGAATGATTTTACTACCTGATTTGTTTTTCAAAGATGCGTCTAATTGAATGCGGGACGAACAGATCTTCGTGATGCCCATCTTGTTCTAAGACGGGAGTTCGCGGAGTCTGGCTCTACTTGTATGTCTCCCCAAATGTCACTTGCCGTTGACTCGTTAAGGGTTGCTGCTCACGATGTCTCGAGGTAAATATGCTGGCCTTCGTTCTGAAGGTTCGCTGACCTCGAAACATATACTGCAATAACCTGATGATATGGCACGACTTTCTGGGTTTCGGTTTCATCTCAAGCATTTGGGAGCTCGTGTACTTAATTGTTCCGACAATCCACCTCATTTGCTTGGTATCACGGTATTCACATTTGAACGCTTCTGCGAAGAGTCCCTCATTGTCACATGTTTTGAAGATTTTCAGCCAAAATATCCTCTTCCGACCTTTCAGTTGTCGTTGGCCGACCACCACCTTGCTTCCAAAGCCATAGAGCCTCGATCGCGTAGCTTCTTACAGAGAGATTTTTTGTTCTTGTCTCATCGCTGGCCTCCGTAAGCGAGTCAATAACTCGCAAGCTCTCCACCAAATCCCACGTCATGCTTTCAAACAGTTCCATGACCTGTTTTGAGGCCTGGCCGAAAGCATCGCTTGCACTTTTATCATCGTCATCAACTATCGGCAAAATGTTGTACTTGTGCAAACCTAGTTTGTGTAGAATTCTACCGAGCATCTGAATACCCAAGCAACGTTGCGTAGGAACTACCGACCGAGAAAGATGCACCAATTCCGACAAAGTGTAGCCGGCTAGCTGTGGATTATCGGAATGGTGATGAAGTCCTAAATGAGTTGGCAACTCCTGAGACTTCTTGTCAAGCTCTACCAAATTTCCTTTGAAATCAAATCTCATGTCACTTATGGCGTCATAAGAAGTGATTTTGTGCTGTGGCATGGGGGTAGTCATCCAAGCTAGTTTACTAGTTTCCTTTGGTAAATCCGGGTAGTACTTTTCGTGGAGACTCTCAAAAAAATCGGGGTCGTGAAGGTCCAATTCTGGATCTTCTCTCGCAATTTTGGGCTTTGGAAAGTGGACATCCACCTGTTCCTCTTTCTCAGAGATAATCTGATATCCTTCGGGGGCAATCTCATTATCCTCAAGGGTGAGAGAAGCCTCGTTCTCAGCTTCGAAGTCATTTTCATCTTCATCATTGAAATGATCTAGAGGATGCCTGTTGATATCATCATCATCTTCGTCGCTTAATAACACCTCATGTATGCGGTCATTAAACGACACAGATTTGATACCGAGGGCCTTGTTGACATCTTGATCATCCAAGGCAGGGAGCTCCAAGCCGTTTTTTCCACCTCCGATCCAGCCGTCATGGCCCTCCGCATGATCATGGTGATGCTCAGCGGTTCTCTTTTCTGCTCTTTTAAGCAACGTCTGGACTAGTCTCGGGTCAAGGCCTTGGAGAAGCTCTTCACGCTCTTCTGTGAGTTCATCTTCAGTCAAACTTGATATCTTTTCGAGGTTTTCTTTGTGGATTCTTTGAGCCTCGGTCAAATTATCACTTTGAGTAGTAGTTGCCGTTTGTGCTTTTGTCTTGGCTGGAAGTTTAACTGAGTTAACATTTGGCTTCTCTGA
This sequence comes from Metschnikowia lunata, assembly GCA_030583235.1. Classification (NCBI taxonomy): domain Eukaryota; kingdom Fungi; phylum Ascomycota; class Pichiomycetes; order Serinales; family Metschnikowiaceae; genus Metschnikowia; species Metschnikowia lunata. The sequence goes on along the minus strand of JAJMHP010000026.1, from coordinate 156,567 downwards.
TTTGAACCGTGAACTTCGCGGCTTAATATCCTCAAATGTTTTCAATTTAGGAAACCCGCTTTTGGCAGCGTACTCTTCGATCACTGGTTCAGAAGGGGCCTCCGAGTCACGTTCAACAATATCACCAATCAAGTCCATCTTGCCATGAACGAATACCGCAAGTATAGAACTCTTGATCAATTGTAGGTGATGATGAAGCGGAACTCTGCGCGGAAATCTGGCCCTCATTTCATTTAGTGGAGAACAATAGCGTGAGACTTAAGTGCACGTCCCCATGCGCGCCTGTACCTGGTTTGTGGGTGCAAGTTGCAAAAAGTATCTCTCTTGCAGGCATCTGTGATTAGACAAAGACACGTACTTTTTAAGCAAGCAATGCCCCAAGAAGACTATCATATAGAGGGCTTGTTAGGAAAAGGCTCGTTTGGGGAAGTCTACAAGGGCAAATGCCTTAAGACTGGGCAAACATTTGCACTCAAGATTATTGATTTAGAGGAGGCGAGCGACGTGAGGGACCTCATTAAAGAGATCCATTTCTTGTCAAGAGTAAGATCGCAGTACTTGACAAGATATTACGAGACATTTCTTCAAGAAACTAGAATGTGGATTGTATTGGAGTACTGTGGAGGTGGCTCTTGCTCGGACTTACTCAAATGTTTCGGGAAACTCAGAGAGCCCACTGCTTGTTTCATTTTGCGGGACGTACTTCGCGGCCTTGAGTATCTTCATGGACAGAAAAAGGTACACAGGGACATCAAACTGGCAAACATTCTTTTGACTGAAGAAGGGGAAGTGAAATTGGCTGATTTCGGAGTGAGTGGAGAAATGTCTTTGACTCGCACGAAAAGAAACACATTGGTTGGCACGCCATATTGGATGGCACCTGAAGTGATTTCCCATTCTGCGAAAGGGTATGATACGAAGGCTGATATCTGGTCGACAGGGATTACCGCCATTGAATTTGTCACGGGCCATCCACCACTCTCATCCGTTGAGCCGATGGAAGCGCTTTTCAAGATCCCCAGCAACAAGCCACCCGAGCTTGAGGGCAACCATTTTACAGAAGATATGAAAGACTTTGTGCGATATTGTTTGATCAAGTCTGCCAAGCAAAGGCCCAGCGCATCGCTGCTTCTCCACCACCGCTTCATTAGCACATGTCCCAATGATGTGGATATTAAAGACTTGCTAGCAAAGAAGCAAGCAAAAGAGACCCACCAGAAGAAAAAAAAGACGAAGCACACTCCCCCCGCGAAAGCAGAAAGTGGTTCCTCAATCCATTGGAACTTCACAACTACGATTTCGGGCGTGACTCCCCGTGAGGTTGCCTCTCATTCACCACGACAACAGCTGCAGCAGCTGCCAAGACAGGTGCTGCTGTCTGTTTATGGAGAGTTTGTGAACGAAGCTCTCTTGAAGGTAATGGCTCGTGCGAAAACTAAGATTGCCCGAGCATGTGTCGAGAATTTGAGGGAGCAATTTGCCAGTGCTGAACAGAATAATATTGGTCTTTGTCATGCTTTCGTTGAGGAGCTTCGTGTCCTCATAGATGAAAATTCTTAAGACGAAATTGGGGCACTCCCTCGATGAACTGGTAGTGAGAAGTTGAACAGCAAACCTAAGTAATTACGTTAGGAGAAGCAAGTCAATAGGGTCACTCCTTTCGGATGACAAGAATGCCAAAGTATAGGATCAAGTAATCAGAGCATTCTCACCGGTGTACAGAATATATTAACAATACAGTACTTTCCTTCTCCGGGAGATCTGTTGTGAAGGCTTGATTTGGTCTCAACTCACGCACCAATCTTCTTTGACTGCAAAAACTGCGGCCAAGCAAATCAGACAGGATTTTGCGCATGTCGCGTCGCGCATGAGAGGGTGACCTCATAACCTTAAAGTTCGGGCAACTTTCCCATTCGGGCAACGAGTCAAACCACACGGTACAGAGTTGTTTGTACTTTTGATGGCCTTTATGACAAAACCTCCCAAAAAAAGAGATGAAAGGCTTCTGGAATCTTGAAGCTTTTTGTCTAATTCCTTAAATACCCATAATCTTCACTTGCAAATACGCTCGCTTTCTGTCTCAAAGCCTTATTCATTAGGCTCTTGTCCTGCCGACTCCTTTAACCTGCAACACCAGATCGCGCTCGCGCTCCTCTAAAATTCTGTGAGACCGCGTTTCGCTCTACCGTCAGAACAGATCTCAATTATCACGCATGCACTGCATTTATTTTCTTCCACACGTCCAACACATCGATTACTCTTCCTGTTTTCTTTTCGCTGATACAAATACGTGTATACTTTTTGGATTTTCACTCATTCTGTCTCCTTCTGAAAGAAGATAGGGTATTCTGTGATTTGGTCGTTCGCTACTACTTCGAGACAAGCCTCGCTGCAAGTTTACAATTACCAGCCTTAAAGGGACTAGCAGACCAATCTTTGGGTGATTATCCGAAAACCCTCTTCATAATTTTCGCAAAAGAACTTGACTGCAACAAATATTCAAGAAGCTCAAAAAAAAAGATCAACACAAATTCTAGATTCCTAACGCCACAATGCATCCACAAACACCAAAGAACAATTCGAAAAAGTCTTCAAGTTTGACTCCCTCGTTCAGTTTTGGTACTTTGGCTGCTCTGCCAACATCTTTCCGATTTATTTCTCCTAGAAACATGAACTTATTTAGTTCACTATCTCCACACCGTCTTTTCAACAAATTCTGTAGGGGTTCTGAAGATGTTACGGAAACGAAAGAACATGATGATTTGAGCATGCTACTGCCCCTGAAGAAACGCGCTAAATTATCAAGTGGGACTACACTGACAGAAAATTCAAGTGAAGCTATCATTAGCCCGTTCAATATTGAGACTTCTTCTCAAGTGTACCACAACGAAAATTCCGTGGAGCTGATTGGAACAGCTGACTCCACTGACTTATGGTCATTTGCGAGCGAGTCGCAAGGGGTATCTATGAATCTCACAGCAATAAGTGAAATAGCAGATGACAAGGATGTGTTCTTTTCACCCACGGAAATGTTCTTGGAACAAAGCCCCATAAAAAGCAACTTTTCGAAAACTCACAACCCAACAGCAACAGAAAATAGTCGCAAAGAGGATTCAGAGGATAAAAAGAAAAGGAAGGTGTCGGGTCTTCAAGACTCACCGTGCTCGAAAGTAGCCCTTAGGGCAAGTCAGCTTTCGTCGCCTCCACGTTTTCCCAAACCTTCGCCCCTAGAAGATAAAGAAAATCTGAAAAAAGTTTGGAATAAAAGCTTAGATGATGAGTTAATGCGGTGCTTCCAGAAGTACAACAGTTTCAAGGACTCCTTAGGTTCGAATGAGGCAGTCTTTAGAGGTACCTCACAGAATAAGATTCTATCACGAATGTTAGAAAAGAAGACTGGAGTTCACAGGTCTCTGAAACAGATTTCGAGTAGAGTGTTGAAGTTGTCGAGACCAGCCCCCAAGACTGCACTTCCAGCAGAAAGTACCCCATCGAAAAACGCACATCCTTTGATTACGCAGATAACCCCAAAGAACGTGCTGGATCACCGCAACCGAACCATCACATGTTTTGAGGAGCTACAAATGCGTTTCCGCTACAAAGACTCGCATCAGAAAGACCACATATTTGCCTCTCTTACATCAGAGCTTGTGGATGAGTTTCATACACTTCTGGCTGAGGAAGTAAAAAAACAGTTGCCTCAGAAAAACTCCCGTTTCTTGGCTGACTATGACGAGATTCTGCCTTTATTGCAGAGACAGAGTGTTGATATTCATCTGGTGTCTTGTGATCTCAATCTCGAATTGAATTTTACCGACTCATCCTCGCCCGTATCACCAATGACAAACCCACGGCAACTTAATTCGGAAAACGGCAATTTTTCATCTTTTCTCAATGTGATCCTACTGGGAAAGACCTTCAATAAACCATTCATCCCACTAAAATCACTGGTTGCAGTTTACAGGAATTCCAATCAATTACTCTTCCAAAACGAAGAAAGTGTCAATGCATATGCTCACGAAAAAAAAGGCTTCAGACTTGAACTTCCCTTCCTAAATCAGTTCTGGGCAGGCTTCTTAACTTATATGGTGAATGGAACGGGTGAATTCGACCAAATCAAAAGCCTCGTCATACTGCAAACCATATATGACGATAGTGAAAGCGAACGAAAGCTTCTTGGCTATTTTGTTTATGACTTTTCACCAGCTACTAATGGCGCCAGTAAAACCAAAGTGAAAGTTTTTTGTTTAGAGAGAGGCCAAGAAACGGATGAGCTTGAAACTATACTCGCATCCTCTCCGGCCAGACTGTCTCCATTCAAATCCTCACCTTTTAGAATTAACGTGAATCCCCGGGCTACATTAACAGCCGATGATCTGCACACTAGTTTAGCGCCAGCTTTCAATTCTGAAGTATTGTACGGAAACAATGCTAACTTCGACTCCATCAAAATGTCAGGTGCCCCTGGAAATAGGCCTCCCGTGACTTCTTCGAAGTCGACAACCAACTTCAACTTTGAGAAAAGGCCAATCTCAACGGTGTTGCCTAGCACCAACCACTCGTTTAATTTCGGTATCCGACACCATTCTGCTGGTCAGATGGGGCCGTTTAACCAGAACCAGGGGAAAAATTTAAAAAGTGGACCTTGCTTTTGTGAACATCCAACGGGAATGCCTCATACTGGTCAAACTCCGGAACACGCGTTCTCTTTGGGACCATCGCATTTGCAACATGCCTCTACAAATCTGGCTGGGCCAAATCGAAGTGATTTGCAGAATAATTATACTCAACAATTTCATCAGATTCCCCACGGACAACCAACATTGAGCAGTGTGCAAAATGGGCCTTCGCCTTACCCTAAACAGGGATTTACCACACATACCCCGAGCATTGTTTGTGCCCCTTGGCCAATCATGACCAATTATATGTACCCTCCAGAAATAAACTCTGCACCAGCGTCTCAGACTAGCTTCTTCCCGCAAAGCAAAAATTCGAGCCTGGTACCCGAGAGAAAGACTAAGGAACTGGGGCCACAGCTCAAGTATCAGCCAATGCTTCGTTATGATCCATCCAAAGATGTCGTCGAGAAAAAAAAGAAGGAGAAAGAAAAGGAGAGAGAGAAGGACAAAGATAAGGACAAGGATAAGACGAAGGCTAATTTTCACATATTTCCTGCAAAGCCAGATAATGCTTCACAGTTTAAATACGCATGATGGGATCTTCCTTCTTCAAAGACTCTAGAATGTTATACATACTACTACATTGGCCAAAACAGATCGTGCAAAGATAAAGTAATACCCCATGCGTCGAAATCGAGTCATATATTGTAGATATCTAGCTTTAAGAAATTAGAGAGAGCTTCCCGAAATACTGTTGGGCCTTGGTCGTCAAGTCTTGAAATGATGATAGATCTGTTGGATGGAAAAGTTTGATGAACACTCTCAACTACAACCAAATAAGGAATCAACCGTAATCTCTTTTTATCTTAAGTCACAAATTCCTCAATTTGGTCTTTTCAAAACACCTCTCATGGTTGTTGCAACTTGCTGCAAAATCTTGTTTCACATACGCGCGCGAAGGTCTCGGGTAGCAGAGATCACTTTTCGTGAAGTATGTTAGACCCAAAAAAAAAAAAAAAAAAAAAAAAAACATGGAGATGACGCGTACGCGGGACAAGCCAAACACAGGGATGCATACCGGGCCAAGAAAACATATAAACAAGATCCAGAACAAGCACTAGACTGGAAACACCACACTTTTCTTCTTCGTTCCTTCATAACTATTATTTTGTTGCATCAGTCATGGGTGTCACGGGCTTGCTTCAGCAGCTAAAGGACATTCAGGAGAAAACCACACTTAGTAAATACAAGGGAAAAACCTTGGCTGTGGACACGTATGGATGGCTACATAGGGGCCTCATCCTGTGTGCCCAAGATCTTTGTACAGATGAACCCACACGTGGATATATCACTTCTGTCATGAAGAAAGTTGACATGGTTCGTCATTTCGGTGTTGAGCCGCTTATGGTTTTCGATGGGCTGCCACTTCCAACAAAAGAAGGAACCCACATGGAACGCCGGGCCAAGCGAGAAAAAGCTAGGGAATCTGCGCAAAAGTTTTTGCAAAAAGGTGATCGAAAATCAGCATGGAAGGAGTTTATGAAGGCGGCAGAGGTCACGCCAGAAATGGCCAAATCAGTGATGGTAGAACTCGATCGAAAACACGTGAAGTATGTTGTGGCGCCATATGAGGCAGATCCACAAATGGTGTATCTCGAGAAAATAGGTGTCGTGGACGGGATCCTATCTGAAGATTCAGATTTGTTGGTATTTGGCTGTAGAAGGCTTATCACAAAGCTTAATGACTACGGGGAATGTATTGAAATATGCAGAGACGACTTACACAAGATTCCGAGAATGAAGCTCGATACTTATACTCATGCTCAATGGCGACTAGTAGCAATCCTTTCCGGATGTGACTACACAAAGGGGATTCCCGGAGTGGGACTTAAAACGGCTTTCAACATCGTGCTGAAAATCCAAGATTTGGAGAGGATCGTTGCATTTTTCCAATCTGAAAATAAGACAATTCCCCCAGACTTTCTTGAAGAGGCAGTGAAAGCAAATCTCGCTTTCCAGTACCAAAAAGTGTTTGACCCAGCTGCAAACCGTTTGACTACTCTTTGTGAGATTACAGAAGACACGGATGTAGAAATGCTGGTGCTCGAGCTTTGCTGTGGGCGCCACTTAGATCCTGAGGTACACATCGGAATTTGCTCAGGGAAAATCAACCCCTTTTCACATAAGCCGCTTATTTCTCGGGAACAGAATCTCACCGCTCTACGCAGCAAATCGGTGACTATCCCGCAAAACACAAAAATAATCAATGATAAAAAGACAACTCAATCTGTTCAAATCAGTCAGTCATTTACTCAAGCGAGATCCATTGAGAGTTACTTTAGAGTCGATAAACCAGTCGAAACTCCCAGGGGCTCGTTCTTAAAGCCACAAAACACATTAAAACGTCCAAAAGACAAAGCTACACAGCTTTCCCCCAGCAGCAAGAAACTCAAGAGATTCCAAAATTCAAGAGGCGCTGAATCAAGCACGTCGTGCGTCACAACAAGCAAGTTCTTCGGTTCAAATCCCACAACAATTTCACCAGCAACTCTTCTGCTTACTTATTCGAAGCCTAGCGAAGCGGATCTTGGGTTTGTGACCGGCGATTCCGAAGTCCCTGAGGAGTCCTCCTCTCCCGTGAAATTGCAACCTGATGCAAACGAATCAGACATATTGACTGATGAAGACGATATGAATGTAGTGAACTCCACTTCATCTAACTCAATTATCAACGCCGTATCGTTGCAACTGCAGGTATCAGTAGCAACAAAAACCGAGAGTGACTTGGACGAGGGATACGAAAATGACGTCGATGAATCTCCCTTGAAGCCAACAAAGATTGGTCTCCAATGGAGAGCAAACTTTTCTTGTGAATCTCAAGATAACGACTTGAAAATTGTCACCAAAGCAACCGTCATTAGAAAGACAGACGCGGTGAAAACAGCGCTGCCAGAGGTACCAAGTGCTGAAGAAAAATTCAGTGAAAGCCTCGAAAGCTCGCTGTGCCCTCAAACACCGGAGGAAACACCCATTTCACAACAGCGAATTATAAGTGTGGAGACCTCCTTGGTTAAATCGCTGCAACAATCCTTCATTAGCGAGAGCGAAACCGAATGTGGCTCGTCGCCTCAACGAAGACTGCCTTCACAACCAAGCTCGAGACTTGGTCTTCTGCGGTTCGCTTTCGCAGGTAGGTAAACGCTGGTGCTACAACCAGTGCTCTATACATAAAATTGCATCTATTACTACATACTGCCCATGATTCAAAGATTGAAACTTTCGGCACTGATTACAACCCTCGCACAAGACTCGCTGCGATAGCCCCTCGGGTCAATGCTTGCTGAGATGTATCTTTCGAGTCCAGAAGCTTGAATAATTTTCTAAATTTCGTTTCGTCAAATAAATCTGCCAACATCTCATCTGTAAGAGTGCTGGATTTAGCACCCAAGAGGTCTGAGACCGTTTTCTCAAGGGCTTCGAGATCTAGCTTATCGTCACAAACCTTGACGACAATCACATCGGGGCGTGTTTCGTCAACACCGAACCGCTTCAATGCGTCGTTCATGTTGTTGACGGGCGAGAGACTAAAGATGATTTCAGTATTAATTGAATTTGCCTTCATCGACAGCAGATTCATGTTTTGTACAGCCTTATGTAGCGCACATCGAAGCTGTTCCAAGGATACGACGTGTGTTGTGCTCAAAAAGCAGTAATCATATGCCTCATTCCTGCTAATAAGCTCCTTTTTGACCGTGGCCAATGTCGACTTAGCTACATCCTTGTAGTAAGCAATAAACACACGATTAGATGGGTACAGTGGGAGTGATACAAAGGTGGAAGGCATGGTAGTGAATGACTTTTAATTCGTCCCGGAGTGTTGAATCGCAACGTAGATTTCTGATGCATAGACCGGTGCCGAGATGATGATACGCACCCAAGCGCGGCCCCCAATTCAAGCGGGGACGGGATCGAATACTAATTTCAGATATTTTGAATTACGCATCGCAGAATGTGCCATTCACGGGCATTCAATAAATGCAACAGCCGAATAAGAAATATTTTAATCTTTAGCCGATAAATTGAAGAAGCATCAATGGAACCGTGTGTGGTCTCTCAGCGCCCATGCGTATCTCGTTGAGGCCGTTTCGCGTCTCCGGCCTAATTTAATGCGTGGAGCGAGCCCAAGCTGTAGCATATCGTTTTTCGGGCAATTTTGTTGTGCACCTGGAAAAAAACGTCATTCTTCGCCAAGTGATACGAAGTGAAGGCAACATACATAAACAGTCAGTTCTTTAAAGAGAAGTGGCTAATGATATGACTCAGAAGAATAAAGTGGAAGCAGTACTCGACGTCTTTTTTGCAAAAACACAGGATGCCAATCAATTACGGCATGACGATTCGCATGACTCGACCAATAGTGACAAGATCCTGGAGACTGGTTACACCACATATCCCGAAGAGCTCCTACATCAAAGTATCAATGCCAACAAATACTACTTTGCTCTTCAAAGCTTGACACGACAACTTTTTGATGATCGTCACACTAACCACACTTCAAATGAAGAGGAGTCGTGTCCTACGTCCATAGTACAATTCAGCCGATCGAAACTTAATGCGCTACTGCGACAGAAGGTTTTATCCTGGGACATAACTGACCAAGACTACTACACTGGTGGCCATACAAATGACTTAGCCATAAGTAAGGGCTCACAATTCACACGCTCTTTAGGAAATACGGCCGCCAGTTCGCTATTTACTTGGTCATCTGGTGACCATTATATTGCTGCGCGCAAGTTGGAACTAAAACGACAAAATATACAGCTCGAAAGTGAACAAATCAAGCCTTCTGATGTTAAACAGGCAACTGAAATAAGACCTCCAAGGTCAAATTTAGGTCTTCGACTCAGTTCAGTGGTGGAAAGCGAAAGCAATCGGTTCATCAAGGATCGTATAGACATAATAAAGGCACACCACCTGAAGCAAGCGAATCAAAAGATCGACGAGAGAAGAAAGAAGGATCACGAAATGCATCTTCGACGCATCCAACTCAAAGAAAAGAAATACGAAGATATTATTAAGGCTGCCATTGCACTTCAGAACACTAAAAAAAACTCTGGTTTCTTTGGATCGCTCTTCGGACCAAAGCCAATATCGAACAGTTTCACCTTGGAGATACTTGATGCTGATGTTCTGGTTCAACTGCTAACTAACACAAACCACTCTATCATCAATAACCCGCGGGCTGGTGAATCCACAAGCCCCCTCACAATTGACTCTTTAGCAAACCACAGAGGGAACTCTCCACCAGAAGTTTTAGCACCGTCCGAAAGTCAGTATCAATCATCTTCTGCTCCAAAGGCACAAGTGTATTCGCCCCACTCATCAAAATCGTCCCCATCGAACTCATCTGAAGAATTCGATGAGTACCAGTCTTCAACAGACAGAACGCCTTACACAAAGATGGTCGGTTTGCAAAAGCCACATACTGAATGCGAATCAGCATCTTCAGAGTCACATTTACCGACAAATTCAAGCGCTCATGTCGGTGGTGTTTTACCACCCGAGAACAAGCCATCTGAGTATTCACCCCCTGAAACCAATGATGCCAGCAACAACGCTACATTCGATTTGTTGTCTCTATAGAACGGTGCTTCTTTGTATTGACATAAATTTCATACGATATTCCATCATGGTATGAGGTCTACTGCGAGACCGCAGTTTCTCGGGGCCCCTTTTCTGTCTCTATAAAGCAATTGAGGCCCATAAACGCCTCATCTAATGCCCTTTCGAATACAGATTTGAGGCGCCATCCACTGGCTAAAAACTCTCTGTTCAGAGCTAATTTGTTTACATAGGGGTCATAATAAGTGTCAGTGATATCAACCATATCCCTGGCCGGTTTTCCCAAAAGATTGTATCGTTTTTGTAGTTCTCTGTCGCCACAAAAAGGCGTAAACGGCATTTGTTTGTCAGCGCCATCGGGATGTTTCCCAGCATTTCCTTCAGAAGTGTTTGATAAGAACTTCTGGTCCAATTGACTCGATATTTGCTGTAGTTGTCTTTTTCTAAGCGACGATCTTTTGAGTTGAGCCGATTTTTGTTGTTTCATTATATCTTCGGCATTCGCATCTGAGGACTGAAGTCGCTCCATCAACTCTATCTTTTGCTGTTTCTGGAACTCTGCATCCTCCGCTTCCATCTGCTTTTGGATGTTGAGCTTTTCTTGTCGCAATCTCTCCGTAGCTTCTTGGAATTTACTCACATCGGAATCTTTCTGTGACTCTCGCATCGCAATCTCCAATATTTCAATCTTGTGATCGGCCTCATACTGACTAACTTCTTTCTCTGTATCCTCTGAATCAATGCCCTCACATAGCTTAAAAGTTATTTCCTCGACATGCTCTAGATATTCGTTATAGTCTTTGAGGGACTCGAAATCCTCCTCAGTCTTGTTGTATATGCTTTGTACACGCTTTCGAATATCGATCTCTCTTTCAATGAGAATGTCATCGAATACTTGCTTTTTAAATCGATTCTTTCTAAGAATCTTATGACATTTCGGGTATGGGCACTGGGAAGGACCAAGACTGAAGATCCGGTCAACACAAGATTCACAGATCTTGTGGTAGCATTCCGGATTGATGAGGAATACCATGTTCGGTGACAAATACCGATCCGTCTTACAGATCGGGCACATATCCCTCACAATTTCATCGTCCATATTTTGTTTTAGGAGTTAACCTGTGTAGTATAATGTTATTGGATGAGTGAAATAGCAGATAAGCAGAGATATTTGCAAGGGCCACAATGTGATTGTTGTTGGGAGGATAATTTCCATCTTAAATGGCACTGATGCGTGGACGGGTGCATCGTGGCATGCGGATTAGACATGTCCAGGGACTGCATATATTGACCTCTGTGGAAAAATTACGGCTCAGAGAGTGATATCGATTCGGAAAAGTCTCACAAAGCCCGTTTGGCCAAGTGGTAAGGCGCCTCACTCGTAATGAGGCGATCGTCGGTTCGATTCCGACAATGGGCAGGTATAGCTTTTTAGATTTAAAATTACTACTTGAAGAGTATTTTTAAAGTCGATGGTGTGCTTTTTTTTTTTTTTTTCTTTTTTTTTTTCATACCCATCAAATTTTCAGGACCCCTTTTTGCTTGCTTATTTTCAGGGCAGGAGACTTAATGTGCGCTGAAAGGCCAAATAACGATAGAAAAAAGACGTCGTGCAGCCTACGAATTTACTATGGATAGAGCTAGCCAACGATAAACATGAATTTCATCAAAGAATATTGTTGAAGATATTGTATTTTTGAAGTGTTAGCTCAGGTCATATAAGTTTAAGCACTCCCTAAGTAACTATATAGGAAGATCCTATGTCAGGGTTCTTATTTCTGAACTATGTATTAATTGAGATCTTCTAGTAAAACCAGTCTGGCTTTCCAACACTTAGGGTGGGAAAGCCGGTCCTTATATAGTTAGAGCCGACCCCGAGTCGGCTCACTCGGTAGGTAATAATGGGTTTCAAGCATTGCACCAGCATTATAGTCAGAGTCGACTTGGTATCGACTCACTCGATTGGTAATAATTCCAAGTGTGTAACAGCATTATTACGCAGGTTATTATTGTTAGGCAGTTGACTGCAACTTGCCTAAATGAGACACCTCGCATCCTATGAGATTGTGCATTATGGAAACCAGGATGATGAGGAGGATTCCTATACCTCTTAACAATCGACCATGAGAGAACTGAAGAAAAAAGGAAAAAGAGATTTTAGAACACTCTACTATTTTTTTTTTTTGAATTCTCATAATTTTCTATTTTCATCTCTGAATGTTATCTCAAGTTGTTATGTGGCCAGAGGTTTTGTTTCGGTGAGTACTGCATCTGACACAGAATTACGTAATGCTTCTGGAATCATGCAAACGACTTAGCGAACTTCTCTCACTTTACTGAATCGCTGTATTTCCGAAATATGGACTCGCCCGTATTCCCGTTGGCTTTTCAATACGAGAGAGGGGACTCACAAATCGCCCGTCTTCTTAACTTGACGTTTACTGATGATACAAACTCATCCAGGTTCCAGATCAGTTTACGGGGCGATATTTGTACAAGGATAGCCCATGTGGGCGATGAAGCTAAATATGAGCGCCTTAAATATGTTTCCAACTCTAATGGGCGGTCACCTCTCCTACTCATAATACCTTCTTCGCATAATAAGATGAAATTAGAAGTCGATGTCTCTCAAATGGCTTGCGAGGTTGAGAATCTGGCGTCTTTGGTCATACACAAGTCCTACGGCATTTGCGCTAACGAAATTTCACGACAAGAGCAAATGGAGAGTTCACTTGTATTGAAGCTGGGTGATGCATCAAAAATTCCGCTAGCGGAGCTAGCCCCTGACGGCAGAGCACAGACGGTAATAGTGAACGATGTCTTTCACGAGAAAAAGGCATACGATGCCCCACTTAATATTTCTGTGTGGTGCCACAATAAAAGCAAGTCTCAACTTGTATTTTCCTTTCAGGTCTGGATTGAAGGCGAAGGGCCCTATGCTCGTGAAGGGACCATCTCCAAGGCGGAAGTTCCACCACAGAGCCCAAAAGTACCTTCAACTCCAAAACTTGACTTTATGGATTTGAGAAGAGCTTTTACATTCAATATTCACGATGGGCCCGAATTCCGTACTACGCTTGCAGCGTATGAGCAAGACTGCCCGAAATTGAAGAAAGCTATGCTAAATTTGCAGGATGACGTGCGTGGTTTGGAGTCTTGTTTGAAAAGGCTAATAAATACCCGCACTCGCTTACTAGAGACATTGGAGAGCATTATAAACTATCAGTTCAGTCCCCTCTTGAAGAAATTAGACATACACCGAACATTTTCGAATGCTTTGCGAAAGATATTCGAACCTTTCGAGATAAATTTGATATTCATAATACGAGAGATATTCTCCTTACAGTCGATGCCTAAGTTGATCTCGTCTTGCTTATCGTCAACCACCACGGACGGAAACTATGAACCAGCGTCAAGCCGGAAAAGCTTCGAGAAACTGTCCAAGGAATATTACGACTGGCTTCACAAGTATCTTTCGAATGAAAAGGATCGCCCTGAACTGAAGCTTCTATTGAAGCGGAAGGCCTTTGAACTCTCCAAGTTCGATTATTTGAATGCCCTCAATGCCTCTTCAAACAACCAATATTTCAACCAGCTCCTAGAAAGTTTTCTTAAATTTTCGAACCTTCCCGAAGTTGATGGGGTGCTAGACTTCAAGCTTTTCAAAGATAGCAAAAGGAGCCAGAATCTTTTGTCCGAAAATGCCAGTCTCTATTTGAATGGATTATCACGCTTCAATAGCGAGAAGTTACAGTTTCGTCAAATGATTGTAGCCTGTCGTACCAACGAAGAGTTGACAACACTCATTAAAGCAAATTCGCTTAACTCTCTCTCTGTTCATGTTAGCGATCAATCCCAAGAAATTGAGAAGCTTCGAATTGATACTTCGAATTTGAACTTGGACATGATCTTCCCGAGCTCACCCGTGAATATATCTCCTTCCACCGGATCCAATGCACCCTCTCAATGGAAAATCGCTGACAATGATCAAAATGCCAATTTCTCCGGGATACTATATGCTTTGGGGGGACAAGGAAAGCCAGGTTGGCATAAAGAGTGGGTGGTTCTCAAAAAAGGCCAGTTGATAGAGTACTCTGACTGGAGAAATGGGACACAACCAATCAACAGACCTATTGATATTGCTTTAGCTAGTGTCAAACCTATTACAAAGGAAAAACGCCAATTCTGCCTCGAAATTATCACATCTTTGGGACAAAAGCACGTCTTTCAGGCAATTAACGACGATGAGAGAAGTCAATGGATAAAAGCTCTATATAACGCGGGTCAGTTGACTGAACGTCTCCTTCACAAACCGCAAAAACCAAAACTCATTACTAATATGCTTAAGCCTCAAACGCAAGTATTCACTTCCGAGGATGGACACAACTCTCCGGTTTCGGTACTATCAGAATCCTTCCAGCCTGTTGATGATAACTACCTACAAAGCGTCCGAGCAATAGAGGGGAGTGAAAATGGCAGATGTGCTGACTGCAAATCTTCGGAATCTACCGAGTGGATATCAATGACGTTTTTAGTTGTCGTTTGCGTGAGATGTTCCTCTTGTCACAGAAACATGGGATCACATGTCTCAAAAGTGAAGTCCCTCAAACTAGACAATTTTCTGGATGAGAACCGCGTGTTATTGAGACACACGAACAACGCTGCCGTCAACAATTACCTAGAAGCCAAAGTTATCGAGAAGTTGACGCCACACGTATCTGATACGCAAAGACTTCAATTCATCAAGCAAAAATACGAGGCCAGGGCTTTCATGGCTTCCAATATGGCAATAAACTCTCAGCTTGTGAAAGCAATTCGTACAATTGATGTTGATCAAGTTGCTAAATGGCTTAATTGCGGAGCGGATCCAAATCTTTCTCTCCAAATGTCTAACACACAGTCTCCTGAGCTTCTCACAGTGTCGCTCTTTGAATATTCTTTACGGAAGCGAGTTCAGATTGAGGAGAAAGGCAAACAAAGAGGATACTTCGTGATTTCGGAGCTCCTTCTTCTACATGGGTGCAATATTGAACTCATCGAGACTCTTCATCCCCGTCTCGTTGTCGATGAAGATGCAAAGGCATATTGGTTGAAAAAAAGAGCGCGGGCAATGGCGGCCTAAAAACAACGTAAAAAGTTTGAACCTTAAAAATCTTAGCTTACAGTAAATTACCAGAAGAAAATACATAACAACGTACACGAGTACCTGAATAACGAAGTTAATTCCACTGAAAAAAAAAATTCCTGCGATTTCTGTGGATCGAACACAGGACCTTCAGATCTTCAGTCTGACGCTCTCCCAACTGAGCTAAAGCCGCATAGAAGAACCCATGCCGGGACTCGAACCCGGAATCTTTTGATTAGAAGTCAAATGCGCTAACCATTACGCCACACAGGCATATTCGTGGATCAATATTCGGTTCAATATAGCCATGCGTTTTCAGTGGGAGCTTCCGGCTTTCAGCGCTTTTAAGTTTCTTGTCGAATGAATCTTGCGTAAAGACATTTGGCCTACGTCTCAGAACTGTGGGGCCCGTTTAGGCACCTGATTTGGGGCTGCGATCTCTTACGGGGGTTTTTCTATAGTGATATAGTATTTCGTCGCCGAGTAAGGCGTGAGCCGAACCCAGGTGCATCCCTGCAATATGTTTCTGGGATAAAACAATTAAAACTGATGAAGCATTAGAGGAATTCTTTTAAAGCCCCATCTTTGTCGTTATTGAGCACGGGGTGAGAGTGCACTTCAGTAAAATTCTACAATATGATGTTTTTCTAAAGAGGGGAAACATTTGAAACAAAGTGAGTTTGAAGGACTAAGGTCAACTGTGTTCAAGTCATTGAGCCGGCGGAAGCAAGAAGCGTTGCCGCCCATTCAGCCAGGACGCTTTAGTGAGATATGTCCAGCGGTCAGGCCTGCTAGAAGATGGCGAAAATTCTGGAAAGCCCCTTACAAACATGAGTGGTTGGCAAGGAGCGACTTTACTGCTTTACACTTATTCAATTACGGATCATACGTTCCGCTACATGATTCATGGGAAGATGTACCAAATTTCAAATGTCACTTATGCCTTTTGCGAGTGGACCGAGAGGAGTTCTTGACTCACCTCTATAATGAGTGTGAGATAGTTCGCTTCTGGTGGCACAAA